>JBBGZY010000242.1:4640000-4645000 GCA_037952925.1 Lithobates clamitans | reverse complement strand
TTTAAAACGAAACTTCTCGCATGCGCCGTCGGTACGAGCGTGTCAATCCTACGGCCGTTTCGTCAGAAATGACATCATCAGGGGCACGCCCGCACGTCTGCGCATGCACCTTATATATCCGAGCGGCAAAACGAAAAAGTTCAGCCATTGGTAACACTAGGAAGGTGTTAAAGCTGCAAACAATTACCATTACAGGGGGATGGCAATTACACACACACCTGCTTTTTAACCTTTACAATTAAAACTCCATAGAGTCATCATGGTGCCATCTTGTGGACAAACTTGATATTACTTCAGAGTAATGGATTTTATTACATTACCCTTACTATTCAAAAACTTTATTAAAAAACATTAAAAGAGGTGGGGGGAAAAACCAATGACTAAAGATTCATTCGAATCACCCTTCAGCAACTGAAATCACATAAACCTCTATATCAATAAAAAATAATAATAAAGAGAGGAGGAATTTAAATATATTTCAATCAAAATTTTTCTATATATTCAGAAATATATTCTACTTTAAGAGGAATTTAAGAAAAAAAGGAAAAAAGGAAAAAAAAAAAAATAAATAAATAAAAAGCAGGTGTGTGTGTAATTTTTCCTTTTTTTCTTAAATTCCTCTTAAAGTTAATGTCCCCCCCTTTTTTATAATGGGGTTTTCGCTATTCTATGATATGGTCGGAATGGAGATACAGTATTCAGATTGTGATTTCTGAATATAGAATATATTTCTGAATATATAGAAAAATTTTGATTGAAATATATTTAAATTCCTCCTCTTTATTTTTATTTTTTATTGATATAGAGGTTTATGTGATTTCAGTTGCTGAAGGGTGATTCGAATGAATCTTTAGTCATTGGTTTTTCCCCCCACCTCTTTTAATGTTTTTTAATAAAGTTTTTGAATAGTAAGGGTAATTTAATAAAATCCATTACTCTGAAGTAATATCAAGTTTGTCCACAAGATGGCACCATGATGACTCTATGGAGTTTTAATTGTAAAGGTTAAAAAGCAGGTGTGTGTGTAATTGCCATCCCCCTGTAATGGTAATTGTTTGCAGCTTTAACACCTTCCTAGTGTTACCAATGGCTGAACTTTTTCGTTTTGCCGCTCGGATATATAAGGTGCATGCGCAGATGTGCGGGCGTGCCCCTGATGATGTCATTTCTGACGAAACGGCCGTAGGATTGACACGCTCGTACCGACGGCGCATGCGAGAAGTTTCGTTTTAAAGCTGTATTGGTTCCTTGCAAGGAAAAGTGTTTTTATGGATGCCAGTGAGGCGACTTTTAATAAACAAGAGATAAAACGTTCTACACCATTGGAGTTTTCTCTTTTCTTTTAAACACGGTGAGAGCTCTCTTCCCTGATTGTACCGCTGTCTGGAAGCCTGTGGCGATCGTTTGTGGATCTACATCCATCATCCCAGCTAAAGTTCCAGCCGCTGTGGAGGGCAAACCCCAAGCTGTTAGCCTCTGATCAGAGGCATAGAGCTATCTGGTAAGCCTTCAATCTATACCAGGTGACGGGATTTCAACACGGTGACAGTCACGGATTTATTATTCATAGAAAGTCACATTTAATTGCTTTTTTGGACATTTGTTTTGACATAATTTTTGCA
The DNA here is from genome assembly GCA_037952925.1 of Lithobates clamitans. NCBI lineage: Eukaryota > Metazoa > Chordata > Amphibia > Anura > Ranidae > Lithobates > Lithobates clamitans. Next base: position 4,643,378 of record JBBGZY010000242.1, on the reverse strand, counting down.
TCTTTGGACTTTTTCTAAATGTGTGGATAAAAAACTGGGAATAGTCACGCATATATATCACTATAGTAAAGCATCCAGGTTATTGTTCACGCATATATATCACTATAGTGAAGCATTCATGTTATTGTTTATTTTTATTTTTTTCTTTTACCACATATGAAAGTTGTTGGTGCTTTAATAGTAATATCAATTTTTGTTGTATTTTTGCATTTATATCCAGCGCTGTGCTTTTTGTTATATCTATTTCTATCGAGATATTTCCTCACGGAACATTGTAAATCCCTCAAACTCACCCAACCACAACCTTTCCATATAATCCACTACCACAATGACCATCAAAATCCTAACCATCAACGCAAAAGGTCTCAACCATCCTGCCAAACGATCCTCTCTGTGGAAACTTGCTGAAGAATCCAAATGTAACATTCTCTGTGTACAAGAGACCCACTTCCAGGCTTCCAATCCGCCAAGCTGCACGCACAAGAATTTCAATACTACCTTCTCTGCTTGTGCCTCAACCAAAAAGAAAGGCGTCCTTGTTGCTATTAAAAACACACTTACCTTTCAGCTCCATACCTGTACAATGGACCAAGATGGAAGATGCATCATCCTCGTTTGCTCCATTAACGACGCTGTATACACCATAGTTACGGTCTATACGCCTAATACACATCAGCTACGCTTCTTACGTAAGCTCCACAAGAAAGTCAGTATGGTGCAACAAGCAGCAACCATATTTTAACATCACCCCGGATCCCATCCTAGATTCCTCTTCCTCCTCTGTACGTTGTAAACCCTCCCTGGGTACACTGCTTCCCGTTTTTCCAACTATACGATGTATGGAGATGTCAACACGCAGAAGAGAGGGACTATACCTTTTTCTCACCCAGTCATAATTCCTACTCTCGCATCGATTTCTCGACCAATGGACTTTACAGAAAATATCAGCATCCACCATCCTACCAACTACATGGTCTGACCACTCACCGGTAAGCATTACCATAAAGGACATTGCCAGCCCTTCTCCGGCATACATGTGGCGAATGAACACACGGTTACTCCAATCTCCCGATTACTTACCGCTCCTCTACCGAGAACTTGAATCCTTTTTTCTAACAAACAATGACTCAGTATGTGATACCTCGATATTGTGGGCTTCCCACAAAGCTTTTATGAGAGGCATGTTTTTTCAGCTTGGTGCGAGGCACAGGAGGCGAAGGAGGCAGCGGGTTGACGAGTTGCTAAAAGATATTCAAAGCACTGACACACTAAATAAACAACAACCACACCCTAAACATAAATCTAAACGAATTAAACTACGTCTAGAACTAAGATTGCTTCTTCTAGAAAAATTTGACAAAATCCAAAAACGCTGCAAAATGCACTTTTACAGCTCTGACAACAAAGCTGGAAAACTAGCCCAACAAATCAAAGGGCAACGTGTTAAAGCCCACATACCCTTCATCTACCACCCTACCACAAACAAAAAATTGAGGAACCCACAAGATATGGCTGATGCATTCAGCGCCTATTACAGTACCCTGTATAATCTAAAAAATGAACCTTCCCTAACACAACCAAATCACACCGCCATTCAAGCGTTTTTGGACTCAATACAACTTCCACACTTAACTGACAGGCAAATAGAAACACTAAACATACCTTTCACCATTTCAGAAGTCGACAAAGCCATAGACCGCCTACCAAAAAACAAATCCCCAGGTCCAGACGGCTTTGTAGGGGAATACTACAAACAATTCAAATCTATCCTGAATGAGTATCTTGTCCAGGTGTTCAATGACGCTGCTTCCTCTGCCTCCTTTCCTCAAGACATGTTAAAAGCAATGATTGTGACGTTACCGAAGCCAGGGAAGGACCCTAATGCCCCGCAAAATTTTCGTCCCATATCTTTATTAAACCATGACATAAAACTATACACAAAGATCATAGTGAACAGATTGACTGACCTTCTTCCAACCTTAATTCACCCCGATCAATGGGGCTTCACAAAAGGTCGTCAAACCTCAGACGCTACCCGGAGGATAGTTCACATCATACATCACGCTGAGAAACACAAAATGCCTTCTCTGCTCCTGTCTTTGGATGCAGAGAAGGCATTTGATCAAGTACACTGGCACTATCTAGACATGGCTTTACAGAAATTTGGTTTTCAGGGTCATATACTTTCAGCGATAATGGCACTTTATTCCCATCCCTCAGCTCAAGTCTATTGTTCTTCCATGTTATCCAAACCATTTGACATAAGTAACGGCACCAGACAGGGATGCCCTCTTTCTCCCCTCCTCTTTAATATAGTTATGGAGCCATTAGCAGAGAAAATAAGAACCCAAAGTACCATCTCAGGTTTTAAAATCTGAACAACTGAACACAAAATCAATCTTTTTGCGGATGACATTATTCCCTTACTGACTAACCCCGCAACTTCCCTGGCATCGGCAACAAAACACTATCTGATTTCAGCGAGGTCTCATATTATAAAGTAAACGACTCTAAATAATTTATTCTGCCCCTAGGAATTCCTACCGCACACCAATCAGAATTGGAAATCCAATATCCGTACACATGGCCTAAGGAGTCCATCTCCTACTTAGGTTTAAAACTAACCAGCAAAACATCCTACCTCTACCGAGCCAACTTTACTCCTTTCCTGAAAAACCTCCCAAAAGAATTGGAACGATTCCCCCAATTTGCCTTATCATGGTCGGATAGATTGGCAGCATTTAAAATGCTTAAACTACCACAACTACTCCTACCTATTTAGGTCATTACCAATCCCGATTCCTGGCTCCTTCTTTACCTCTCTACAAAAAATACTCGGATACTACATATGGCAAAAAAAAAAAAAAAAGAGCGAGATGCTCTCGTGCCACTCTCAAAAAAACCTAAACTGGTTGGAGGAGCGGGACTCATCCACTTCAGAGCTTACTATAACGCTGCACTACTTGCCCAAATTAAAGCATGGTTCACACCCACTTACACCAGTCCCTGGTTAGACATCGAAACATACCAAGTCCCTGGTAGGGCCCTCAGTGTCTGGCTACTCAGTTCACTTCATAGGAACATACGGAAAATTAATTTTTCACCCACCATTGTTGCCTCCAGATTAGCATTTAAATACCTACTAAACAATGCTTCCAAGGGAACCTCCCCCTATAGAATACCGCTGACGATTTCTGATTTTCTCCATACTCATACCCAATCTCTCCACACAAACATGGCAGGACAAAGGCATTGGTTTTGTCTCAGACCGCTATTCTAACAATCTCCTTCGACCCTTCACATCACTAAAACTCTTTCCACCTCACTCAGCTGGACTACTATAAATACACACAAATAACACACTGTCTACTTCGCAAT
>JBBGZY010000242.1:4490000-4635000 GCA_037952925.1 Lithobates clamitans | reverse complement strand
ATTTGTGGATAATGGCTCTTCTTGTGGGTCACTGGAGTTCCAAAGCCTTAGAAATGGCTTTGAAACCCTTCCTAAACCGATACATGTACATGACTTTGTTTCTAATTCTAATTTTTTTAGATTGTGGCATGATGTGTAGCTTTTTGTGATCTGTTAGCGTGCTTCACTTTGTCAGACAGACAGCTTCTATTTAATTGATTTCTTGATTCAACAAGTCTGGCAGCAATCAGGCCTGGGTTTGGAAAAAGACATTTTACTCAGCTTTCCAAAAAATTGTGGTTAATCAGTTCATTCAGGATTCAGCATGGGAGGGGGCAATTACTTTTTCGCATAGGGCCAGGCAGGTTTGAACAGCTTTTTTCCCTTAATAAATAAAGTAATAATTTTAAAAACTGCTTCTTGGATTTACTCGGGGTATCTTTGTGTAATATTAAAATTTGTTTGATGATCTGAATCAGGGGGCAAATACTTTTTCACACAACTGTACAATCAATATACACTTATTGGGATTTTTTTACCAAAAATATGTAGCAGAATACATATTGGCCTAAATTTTATGAAGAAATTAGATTTTTTAAAATTTTTCAATAGTTTAAATAGAAAGCAACAAATAGTATTTATCGGCGTATAACACGCACTTTTTTTCCCCCCTGAAAATTGGGGTAAAATCGCGGGTGCGTGTTATACGCCAATAGCGTACCTTGGAGGGGAAGGAGGGAGACGAGTGCCGCCGGAGTTCACCGAGCCGTTATCTCCTCTCGGCTCTAACTCGGCTCGCGTGTCACACACAGTCCCGCCTCCGCCACCAGCATTGGACCGGTGTTCTGCCTATCACAGGAGCTGTTCCAATGTCGATGGCAGGGGTGGGACTGTGTATGCGACTGCCTACTGAGAGCCGAGTAAACGGATGACAGCTCTGTAATTTCCTATAGGAGATGGAGAGCTGCATTGATGGGGGAGATGGGCCCAGAACAGGCTTTAGCTGGGCACAGATCAGGCTTTAGATGGGCACAGATCAGGCTGCACTGAAGCTGCAGATGGGCACTAATCAAGCTGCATTGATGCTCAATGACCATTATTTTGCTTCAAAGTGGTTTATTTAAAAAAGTTGTTTTTCCCTGAAATTTCCCTCTTAAATTGGGGTGCGTGTTATACGCCGGTGCATGTTATAAACCGATAAATACGGTATATTGTTTTTTTTCAAAATTGTCCAGTATTTTTTTGTTTATAGCGCAAAAAATAAAAAACACAGAGGTGATCAAATACCACGAAGACAAAGCTCTATTTGTGGGGGAAAAAAAAGGACATACATTTTTATTTGGGTACAGCATTGTATGACAGTGCAATTGTCTGTCATTTAAAGTAACGCAGTGCCGTATCGCGCAAAAAAAAAAAAAAAAAAAAAGGCCTGGTCATGAAGGGTGGTAAATCTTCCAGAGGTTAAGTCGTTAAGGAAGAGAGAGGACATAACAGTGGATACCAGGAGTCCAAAACAGTAGGGTGCTGACTGAATTGGGGAGCCCAAAAATGTATATGGATATACATAAAGTTAATAATTACAACCAAAAGAACTAGTATTCTGAAACTCCAAGGAAAGGTATTATACTTGGCTTAGTGTGAAGGGTGCTTTGGGATGTTCTGTACACTGATATAACAGGAATATGTTTTCCTAACCAGGCATATTTTGTTTTTGCACAGTTGCCAGATGGGATAACCGGTGACTCTGGGCGAGAACGGACCAAAACATTTACCTACGACTTCTCCTACTTCTCAGCAGACTCTAAAAATGCAAACTACATATCTCAAGAATGGGTAAGCATTTCCAAGATTTGGCCTATAATTGTTCACTTTCCATAAATTCTCTGTATTTCTTGCATCGTGTTTTAGGCTCATGTTGTACTGATGTGGCATGGGATTTTAAACCTTGTAAAAAATGTGATTGTGTTGGTAGAGGGTGGGAGCTGCTTTGTATTCACCGCAAACTTCCAGCATTTTGTAGCTGCTCAGAGAATGCAGTTATTGTATGGGGTAACTTCCATTTTAGAGGGAGTTTGGCATGCTTATGACCTTAAAATTATAGGAAAAGAAATGTGGAAAAATGAATAAATGGCATTTATATTCCACTTTTCTTTTGGGGGTGAATTACACGTATATTTACAGTTATTCAGCAAAGATGTAAATTTTTGCAGTATATTTTTTCTGAATGTCAAAGCCTTCTCTTTCTTTAAAAGCATTTGTATGGTTATATGAATTCACAGCTGGTTTTATGAAAACCATATGCTAAATACTAATGGGCTTATTTAAAGAAATTTCTAGAGATCAGTGGGATATGCTTTTCAACCAACCTTTCCTGAACATGCTGATTTGCCTTTCTGTCCTGATTCATTGGCCTCCGATATTTTATTTCATTATTTATTTTTTGGGTAAAGAATTGAGCACATTTTTCAATAATACCGGGTTGAAAGTGAAGAAGGGGAGGACTGTTGTCCGACACAGTACATGAGTCTAAGGCAGTGGTCTAAAAAACTGCGACCCGGGGATTGGATGCAGCCACTTGCTTGCCTTTATCTGGCCCTTGGAGCACTTTTTCTTTCCATTGATACAAAACATTATTCCTCCCAATGATAACAAAAATGGGGCACTATTTCTCTCATTGATGCCAATCATGGGACACTATTCCTCAAACTGACCCCAATGATGGGGCACTATTAATCCCACTGACACAAGCAATGGGACACTATTCCTCCCACTGACACAAGCAATGCGACACTATTCCTCCCACTGACACAAGCAATGCGACACTATTCCTCCCACTGACACAAGCAATGCGACACTATTCCTCCCACTGACACAAGCAATGGGACACTATTCCTCCCACTGACACAAGCAATGGGACACTATTCCTCCCACTGACACAAGCAATGGGACACTATTCCTCCCACTGACACAAGCAATGGGACACTATTTCTCCCACTGACACAAGCAATGGGACACTATTCCTCCCACTGACCCCAAAGATACATTGCTTACTTCCATTGACACCAGTGATGGAGCACTCTTTCCCCCCCACTGACACCAATGATGAGGCACTATTCCTCCCACTGACACTAGCCCTTTGTTTAGAAAGTTTGGAGTTTGGTAATGTCAATGTAGGGTTAAATGTATATGTGGTCTCTGTTTTTTTTTTTTTTTTTTTTTCCCTCTTGTCCCAGTTTTGACAAACATTGGAGGTGGAGGGGGGAAAGAGATAGACACACGATTAATAACAATTATGAATTATAGGGATATTTTTTTTTTGCACATTTTCATAATTATGAATTTTAGTGGTTAGTGACACGAACTAGAATAAAGGGGTTGTATTTAATAATGAACTGAAGTAATTAATGACACGAATTAGAATAAGGGGGGAATGTATTCATAAATTTATCTTTAACCACTTCAGCCCCGGAAGGATTTACCCCCTTCCTGACCAGAGCACTTTTTACAATTCGGCACTGCGTCGCTTTAACTGCTAATTGCGCGGTCATGCAATGCTGTACCCAAACGAAATTTGCGTCCTTTTCTTCCCACAAATAGAGCTTTCTTTTGATGGTATTTGATCACCTCTGCCGTTTTTATTTTTTGCGCTATACACGGAAAAAGACCGAAAATTTTGAAAAAAAATGATATTTTCTACTTTTTGTTCTAAAAAAAATCCAATAAACTCAATTTTAGTCATACATTTAGGCCAAAATGTATTCGGCCACATGTCTTTGGTAAAAAAAATGTCAATAAGTGTATATTTATTGGTTTGCGCAAAAGTTATAGCGTCTTCAAACTAGGGTACATTTTCTGGAATTTACACAGCCTTTAATTTATGACTGCCTATGTCGATTCTTGAGGTGCTAAAATGGCAGGGCAGTACAAAACCCCCACAAATGACCCCATTTTGGAAAGTAGACACCCCAAGGAATTTGCTGAGAGGCATGTTGAGCCCATTGAATATTCATTTTTTTTGTCCCAAGTGATTGAATAATGACAAAAAAAAAAAAAAAAAATTACAAAAAGTTGTCACTAAATGATATATTGCTCACACAGGCCATGGGCATATGTGGAATTGCACCCCAAAATACATTTAGCTGCTTCTCCTGAGTACGGGGATACCACATGTGTGGGACTTTTTGGGAGCCTAGCCGCGTACGGGGCCCCGAAAACCAAGCACCGCCTTCAGGATTTCTAAGGGCGTACATTTTTGATTTTACTCCTCACTACCTATCACGGTTTTGAAGGCCATAAAATGCCCAGATGACATAAACCCCCCCCCAAATGACCCCATTTTGGAAAGTAGACACCCCAAGCTATTTGCTTTGAGGCATGTTGAGTCCATGGAATGTTTTATATTTTGACACAAGTTGCGGGAAAGTGACAATTTTTTTTTTTTTTTTTTTGCACAAAGTTGTCACTAAATGATATATTGCTCACACAGGCCATGGGCATATGTGGAATTGCACCCCAAAATACATTTAGCTGCTTCTCCTGAGTACGGGGATACCACATGTGTGGGACTTTTTAGGAGCCTAGCCGCGTACGGGACCCCGAAAACCAAGCACCGCCTTCAGGATTTCTAAGGGCGTACATTTTTGATTTTACTCCTCACTGCCTATCACAGTTTCGGAGGCCATGGAATGCCCAGGTGGCACAAACCCCCCCCAAATGACCCCATTTTGGAAAGTAGACACCCCAAGCTATTTGCTGAGAGGCATGGTGAGTATTTTGCAGCTCTCATTTGTTTTTGAAAATAAAGAAAGACGAGAAAAAAAAATTTTTTTTTTCTTTTTTCAATTTTCAAAACTTTGTGACAAAAAGTGAGGTCTGCAAAATACTCACTATACCTCTCATCAAATAGCTTGGGGTGTCTACTTTCCAAAATGGGGTCATTTGGGGGGTTTTTTTGCCACCTGGGCATTCCATGGCCCCCGAAACTGTGATAGGCGGTGAAGAGTGAAATCAAAAATTTACGGCCTTAGAAAGCCTGAAGGCGGTGCTTGGTTTTCGGGGTCCCGTACGCGGCTAGGCTCCCAAAAAGTCTCACACATGTGGTATCCCCGTACTCAGGAGAAGCAGCAGAATGTATTTTGGGGTGTAATTTCACATATTCCCATGGCATGTTTGAGCAATATATCATTTAGTGACAACTTTGCGCAAAAAAAAATAAAAAAAATAAAAAATTGTCTCTTTCCCGCAACTTGTGTCACAATATAAATTATTCCATGGACTCAACATGACTCTCAGCAAATAGCTTGGGGTGTCTACTTTCCAAAATGGGGTCATTTGGGGGGGGGTTTGAACTGTCCTGGCATTTTATGCACAACATCTAGAAGCTTATGTCACACATTACCCACTCTTCTAACCACTTGAAGACAAAGCCCTTTCTGACACTTATTGTTTACATAAAAAAATAATTTTTTTTTGCAAGAAAATTACTTTGAACCCCCAAACATTATATATTTTTTTTAAAGCAAATGCCCTACAGATTAAAATGGTGGGTGTTTCATTTTTTTTTTTCACACAGTATTTGCGCAGCGATTTTTCAAACGCATTTTTTGGGGAAAAAACACACTTTTTTACATTTTAATGCACTAAAACACACTATGTTGCCCAAATGTTTGATGAGATAAAAAAGATGATCTTAGGCCGAGTACATAGATACCAAACATGACATGCTTTAAAATTGCGCACAAACGTGCAGTGGCGACAAACTAAATACATTTTTAAAAGCCTTTAAAAGCCTTTACAGGTTACCACTTTAGATTTACAGAGGAGGTCTACTGCTAAAATTACTGCCCTCGATCTGACCTTCGCGGCGATACCTCACATGCATGGTGCAATTGCTGTTTACATTTGACGCCAGACCAACGCTTGCGTTCACCTTAGCGCGAGAGCAGGGGGGACAGGGGTGCTTTTTTTTTTTTTTTTTTTTTTTTTTTTCTTTATTATTATTATTTTTTTATCTTATTTTTAAACTGTTCCTTTCATTTTTTTTTTTTTTTAAATCATTTTTATTGTTATCTCAGGGAATGTAAATATCCCCTATGATAGCAATAGGTAGTGACAGGTACTCTTTTTTGCAAAAATTGGGGTCTATTAGACCCTAGATTTCTCCTCTGCCCTCAAAGCATCTGATCACACCAAGATCGGTGTGATAAAATGCTTTCCCAATTTCCCAATGGCGCTGTTTACATCCGGCGAAATCTACGTCATAAAATGCTCGTAGCTTCCGGTTTCTTAGGTCATAGAGATGTTTGGAGCCACTCTGGTCTCTGATCAGCTCTATGGTCAGCTGGCTGAATCACCGGCTGCATTTTCAGGTTCCCTGTTGAGACAGGAGAGCCAGAGAAAAACACGGAAGATGTTGGGGGGGGGGGGCATTCCCTCCCACTGCTTGTAAAAGCAGTCTAGAGGCTAATTAGCCACTAGGATTGCTTTTACATGAAAGCCGACCGCTGGCTGAAAAGAATGATACCAAGATGATACCTAAACCTGCAGGCATCATTCTGGTATAACCACTCAAAGTCGTGAATGGCATACCTGAAGACAAAAAAATGGTTAACAATAAAGCACAGTAAACGGTAAGGTATAAAAAATTGCATACCTGAAAAGCAAACGTGATAAAACATAATAACAATAAAACATTGCAGAATAGAATACAGTAAAAAAGAGCAGAACAATAGAGAGAGAATAGAGAGAGAGAGAACAATAAAACGACAACTATTTTTATTTTATATTTTTGTTTGTGTTTTTTTTTTTTTTACACTTTTTTTTGTAACTAACTTTTATAACTGTAACCGGTTCCAGGTTCGGGTCTCTCAAAATGCGATGGCATCTCGGGAGACCCTGTGAAAGTGTGCCTAGTCTGTGCAATGCTGTACCCTACGCTAATACTCAACTAGTGCATGGTAGCGTTCAAAACATTCACCAATGCAAAGACCAGGATTGTCAGGACAGGAGGGACAATGATAGCGGGTGTCACGCCTATATCCGCGCTAGCTGCAGACACAACATCTTTTTTGGGGGGTTCGTTGGGTAGGGGTACTTGGGAGGACATAAAGAAAATGCCTCTCATGCAGCCGACTGCATTTGGTTGGGGATGTGAATGGGGGAAGTACGGGCGCTGCAGAAGCGGTGGGTTCCCAATTAGGATTGGCGAATGCAGCAGGAAGGGCACTATGGGCATGACGGGCCTGTGTTTGTCTTTTTGGTGGCAGCGGGACACTACTTGTGCTTGCCACCTCACCAGCTTGAACTGCACTTATGGGACTCGCCACGTCACCAAGTGTTACTGCAGTGCTGGTTTGACTACGACCGGGGTGTACTAGGCCGCTGGAGCTTGCCAGTTCACCAAGACGCTACAAAAAAAACTGTTAGCGATCGCAGGGATCAGGCCTGACTCTGCGAACGCTGCAGTTATGCGTTTAGAGTTTTGTAAGTGACAGTGATCGATCGATACTGCACTTGGGTGGGCTGGGCCGGGCCGGGCGGAGGGGCAAAACGCAGGTGCTAGCAGGTATCTGGGCTGATCCCGCTAACACTGCGTTTTTGGGAACCCTAAACTGCTGGGGACGCTAGTATAGATCTGATCGGATCAGATATTGATCTGTTCAGATACTATACCACTAAGGGAGGTGTACGCTGCGTACGTGGGTGTTAGCGGTACTGGCGCTAACCTGACGCTGCCTGGGGCTGGTGCTTGCCAGTTCACCAAAATGCTACCAAAAAAACTGTTAGCGATCGCAGGGATCAGGCCTGACTCTGCGAACGCTGCAGTTATGCGTTTAGTGTTTTGTAAGTGACAGTGATCGATCGATACTGCACTTGGGTGGGCTGGGCTCGCCTGGGCGGAGGGGCAAAACGCAGGTGCTAGCAGGTATCTGGGCTGATCCCGCTAACACTGCGTTTTTGGGAACCCTAAACTGCTGGGGACGCTAGTATAGATCTGATCGGATCAGATATTGATCCGATCAGATACTATACCACTAAGGGAGGTGTATGGTGCGTGTACGGTGCGTGCGTGGGTGTTCGCGGTACTGGCGCTAATCTGACGCTGCCTGGGGCAACGCATATCACCGCCGGGCGATCAGGGGGCTAAACCTTTATTCGGTAATAAACGGCGGGTGCCCTGACACTATAAAAAATAAACTAACTAACCAGCGTCACCCGTAACAGTTATACGGTGATCAGTGGTGAAAGGGTTAACTAGGGGGCAATCAAGGGGTTAAAACATTTATTAGATAGTATATGGGGGTCCCTGTCGCTATAAAACACTGACGGCGAACCTAAATATTTACGTCCCTAACTAGCGTCACCAGTGACACTAATACAGCGATCAGAAAAATGATCGCTTAGCGACACTGGCGACAGGGGGTGATCAAGGGGTTAAAACTTTATTAGGGGGGGTACTGGCGCTAATCTGACGCTGCCTGGGGCGACGCATATCACCGCCGGGCGATTAGGGGGCTAAACCTTTATTCGGTAATAAACGGCGGGTGCCCTGACACTATAAAAAATAAACTAACTAACCAGCGTCACCCGTAATGGTTATACGGTGATCAGTGGTGAAAGGGTTAACTAGGGGGCAATCAAGGGGTTAAAACATTTATTAGGTAGTATATGGGGGTCCCTGTCGCTATAAAACACTGACGGCGAACCTAAATATTTACGTCCCTAACTAGCGTCACCAGTGACACTAATACAGCGATCAGAAAAATGATCGCTTAGCGACACTGGCGACAGGGGGTGATCAAGGGGTTAAAACTTTATTAGGGGGGGTACTGGCGCTAATCTGACGCTGCCTGGGGCGACGCATATCACCGCCGGGCGATTAGGGGGCTAAACCTTTATTCGGTAATAAACGGCGGGTGCCCTGACACTATAAAAAATAAACTAACTAACCAGCGTCACCCGTAACGGTTATACGGTGATCAGTGGTGAAAGGGTTAACTAGGGGGCAATCAAGGGGTTAAAACATTTATTAGGTAGTATATGGGGGTCCCTGTCGCTATAAAACACTGACGGCAAACCTAAATATTTACGTCCCTAACTACCGTCACCAGCGACACTAATACAGCGATCAGAAAAATGATCGCTTAGCGACACTGGTGAGGGGGGGTGATCAAGGGGTTAAAACTTTATTAGGGGGGGTAAGGGGGGTACCCTAGACCTACAGGGGGGTTACAGTAACTGTCCTAACACTGCTAACTGTCACAAACTGACACTATGCAGTAATCAGGAAAAAAAAAAAAAAAAAAAACCTGCTTGGTGTCAGTTTGTGACAGGGGGGGGGGGGATTGGGGGGGGATCGGGGGGGGATCGGGGGTGTAATGTATGCCTGGCATGTTCTACTGTGTGTGTTTGTGTTGTGCACTTACTTACATGTCATCTCTCCTCGGCGCTGGAACGGAAACTGACAGCCGAGAAGAGATGACATCACATCCTCTGCCTCTGTGTACTATACAGAGGCAGGGGATGTCTCTCATTGGCTGGGAGCGATCGCGAGGGGGGGGCCACGATCGGATGGTCTCCCCCTCGTCTCTCATCGCTCCCAACCAAATGCCGACCGCAGCTGGCACAGGGGGGGGGTCCGATCGGACCCCCCACCCGCGGGAAGGCAATCACGTTTCAGGTACGTGATTTTGCCTGCCCGTGCCGCTCTGCTCACGTATATAGGCGTGAGGCGGTCGGCAAGTGGTTAAAAACACTTTATAAATTATATAATTACAAACACGAATATACACGGAAGGGTTTTTTTTTTTCTCACAATATATAATTATGAATTGAAGTGATTAATGACACTAATAAGAATAAGGGGGAACTTATTTATAATTTGGGGTGGGTCCCCCTTTTTTTTTTTTTCCTCACAATACATAACAAGGAATGGAGGGGACTAAAGACACCAATTAGAATAAGGGGGGGAACTCTTTTTTTTGTTTTTTTTTTTTTGTTTTTTTTTTGCACATTTTTAAAATTATGAATTTTAGTGGTTAGTGACACGAACTAGAATAAAGGGGTTGTATTTAATAATGAACTGAAGTAATTAATGACACGAACTAGAATAAGGGGGGGAATGTAGTCATAAATTTATCTTTAAAAACACTTTATAAATTATATAATTACAAACACGAATATACACGGAAGGGTTTTTTTTTTTTTTTTAGCACTATTATAGACGGAGGGGGGTTTTTGTGGGGGGGGGGGGGGGGGGAGGGGAAAGAAGAAGGAAGGGGGAGGAAAGGGAAGGAAAGGGGAAAGAAAACCTCCTCTCCTTCTTCCTTTTTTTTTTTTTTTTTCTTTTTACTTTCTCGCTCCTCGCATATGTAAATGTCGACCACTGGGACAGGGGGGAAAATGGTGGTACGTGATGTAGGATGTAATGTGTAGTATGTTTCTATTGATTGAACAAAGGGGTATAGAATGTTGTATAAATGGTGTATATATAAATGAAATAAACAATAAAAATTTTTGATTATTAAAAAAAAAGAAAGTTTGGAGTTTGGTAAACTGGCCCTTTTGTTTAGAAAGTTTGGAGACCCCTCGTCTACTGTATATCAAATATTAGACGGTTGCAATACAGCCAGAGCCGGTTGCGGTGGTGGCATCTGACCTGAATTGTAGATAAGAAGTTCTGACTTCCTTGGGTGCATGCTTGTTTCAGACCAACAATTCAGAAAGCCGTGGAGGCAGAGGCAGCTAGACTGGCATTTTCAGGAGGTGGTGAGCAATGGCAACCTCAATATTTTATCTCTGTACAGGTTTCCTTAAAGGCTCATGCACAATTGAACTAAAAAAAACACTGCTTTTTCCTTTTTCTCTGCCTCTAAACACCCTCTATGTTAGCCTATGTATCCTTGCACACGATAGGCATTTACATGGGACCGTATGACCCCACAAACAGCCACCCTAATTCCACCCCACCAACACCATCTGATCAATCACGATGGTAAGGAAAACCATGAAACTGAAGTGTGGAAACTTATGGCCGTGACCCCTTTATTTGGGTTTTAAAACAAATATGCTAACCTTGAACCTTCATTGTACCATACCTTTAACATTAAACACAGATCAATATCGCCATTAAAACTTTTACCAAACCACTTGATAAGTCTTTCAGAACTCGAGCACCAAGCAACTGTACCAACCACCAGGTACCACCATAAACACTGGCCACTCACACCTGTGGGGCGACAATACCCCGCTCAGTCTTTTAGGACTGGAGCACCAAGTAACCTACCAACCACTAGGTACCACCAAAATGGTGTCTGCCCACACCTGCAGGCCGACATTACCCCAAAAAAGTTAGGGCCACGACAAAGGGAGGGAGGGGAGATGACAGTTTGAAGATTCAGACTGTTGTAGCAGACTACAGATGTTGGCACCTATAAAGGAAAACAGTTCATCCCCCACTGGTTGCTTGATTGGCTTTCAAATTTTGTTTCAAAAACATTTTTTTTTTGACTGGCCAGGATCAAAGCAATGATTAACTTCCGGTAATAGGTGTCTTCTGTGCCTCCGTATAAGTGACCAGGATGTGAGGTGGGGAGGGAAGAGATTTCCCAGGACCTGAAACATAAACAGAGAAAGCCAGCAGAAAGATTCTGTACTTTTTTTTTTATTATTGTGCTACTTCAATTAAAGCTGTGAATCATGGAAGACCATACAGGAAGAAAAGAAGGGGTTGGCGGTGGGGTGGGGCGAGGTAACAAGTCCCATGGGGACACTTGGTTAGCCCTGTGTCCTTAATAGGAGTTTAGAGTCAGAATAAAACCCACCAAAGTTGTGTTCAGGAGAGGAGCTTTTAAGCATAAAAAAATGCTCAAAGCACATACACGTACATAGGAGGTTATTATAGATCTTTTATTTATTCTTTAACCCCAAACTTCACCTTTTTAAAACAAACCTATAAAACCAGGAGTGTAATAACATGCAGAACGCCTTACCTTTCCTGGGGAAAATACTGCTGCAGGCTTCTAGCGTTGCTCATGAACAGAACTACCATTTGGTTAGATTTTTCTGAAGGTTTCGTTTAGAGTTTGAAGCTGAACACCAGGCACAAAAACTTTCATTTTTAGACCTTACTGCACACTGGTTTTTTGTAAACTCAGCATTATAAACCGAAGCTGCATTCTTTCAAACCAGTTTAGCAGAGTGTTCTACACTAGAGATTGGGCTATTATTTCATTGGCCAGAATTTTAATTTGTTCTGGCCATTGAAATAAACACTGAAGTGCTAAATGCGCCTAGTGTTTAGGCGTGTTTAGGTGTGTTTAACCGTGTTTAGTGTTTTTTGTGGTCTAAATTCTTTCTCCTGAATGTGATTTTTGGGTTTTCAGCAAACATCCTCTAAACCAGTGGTTCTCAACTCCTGTAGGACCCACAAACTAGTAGTGAGATAATCAGTAGGTGGCACATAGCCTGTGCAGAGAGCAGTACCCAGTGAGCCCACCCACTACAGGCAACCTGTGGAAAATTACAGGAGGAGACAAGACCAGTCCTGGACAAGGAGAAGTGAGCAGTAGTGACTGGTCTTTATTACAGGAATCTCTTGCATAAAGAGAGTTTACACTGGATTACTGCACAGATCTGAAAGAAATACACAAAGCACATTGCGTATCTCTTGTATTTAGACAATATTTGCTTATCCCATTGTTCAGCTTTATATCGTCTGATGTTCACGTTGAGGTTTCTCCAGCCACAACAGGAAGTCAGAGGAAATCTCTGTAGCCACCAGAATTAGTGTCCCCATTTAGACGATTTCCCCTCTGTTGCTGTACTGATGACCACTAAACATTCAGGATTTTCTTTCCCTTTTGGTGATGGTGGTCACCAGAACATATAGAGAGGGTGACTCTCCTTAAAGCTGAGCTCCACCCAAAAGTGTAACTCTGCTTATCTGACTCCTCCCCCCTACGGTGCCACATTTGCCACCTTTAGGGGGGGAGGGGGAGCGGATACCTGTTTTTGACAGGTACCTGACCCTACTTTTGGGAGATTGCACTACGGCGCGGATACTTGGAAGTTTGGCCCCCCTCCTCCTTCCCCTGCTGCCGGGCATGTGCATTAGGGAATCAGCTGTGAAGCCGCAAGGCTTTACTGCCGTTTTCCCTTACAATGGCGGCAGGAGCACCTGAGAGCCGATGGACACGTTGGCTGGGGTGCCGACATCTCTGGATTTGGTAAGTGTCCTAATATTAAAAGTCAGCAGCTACAGTATGTGTAGCTGCTGACTTTTATTTCTTTGGAGGGGGGGGGGGAAAGGACTCCTCTTTAACGGGGACAAAAACAAAAAAACCATAAAGACTGTACAGGTGTCTCTCCACTCTCAAACTAAAAAAACAAAAAAAAGTTTTGCCTTCAATTATATTTTTATTTTGATAATCAAAAATCTCTCTTATTCAGGTTTTTAAGGACCTTGGCAGCGAAGTTCTCAAGTCAGCGTTTGAAGGGTACAACGCCTGCGTCTTTGCCTATGGACAAACTGGCTCTGGAAAGTCCTATACTATGATGGGAAACCCGGTATGAAGATGTTTTTTTCTTCTACAAGTGTCTTCAGCTCTGTAAATGGTATTCTAATTGTAACGTGCGGTCCAATGATTAGGCTGCAAGTAAATACAGCGAAAGTTAGGATTCTTTCAAGAGACTTGGGATTTTTGTGGGGAGATAATAAGTCTATTTTCAGTAGGTATCAACGAGTAAGATAGTTAAAATGTTGTTTTTATTTAATTGCAGTAAAAAAGGAAAGAGTATACAAAACAGATATAAATATATATAAACACAAGTATGACCATCCAGTATTATGTTCAAATTTCATTCATGCCTGTCAGCCAACATGTTTCGCAAAAAACTAATTGCTTCATCAGGGCATAGATCGGCATCATTGATTCTTTTAAGTTATATAAACAGATAAATATACTACAGTTATATGGCGGTCATACATATTTATACAACCAAATACAGTAAAGAACATATAATAATTGATCAAAACATTTAATCTGGTAGTCTCACCTACTGGTGCAAGTAACCCAAGACTAGATCATCCCCTTTCCCTTCCAAATATTGGCTGGGCGCTGCCAATCACTGCTTAGTATAGGTGACTTGTTCTGTCTGTAGCTCCCCACTTCATCCAGTGTCCCTTTTTTTATGATTTTACATTGGTTGGAATTGATGTCATCAGGAAGAACTGAAAATGTGTCATGCCCCTGACTTTAAAACGGTTCTGTAGCTGCTAACTTTAAAAAAAAAAAAAAAGGGCACTTACCTGTCCAGGGATCCAGCACCATCTTCTCTCGGGCCGGTTCTTCACTGCTCTAAGGTCCCTGGTGCCAGCATGTTATTTGTGGGCAGCCAGCTGTGATGCTTTGCAGCGTCACAGCCGGTTACCCACTGCGCATGCATGAGCCGCGCTGCACTTTGTGAATTCCCCTGAAGCTTTCTGAGACCTATGACATGTCTCAGAAGGCTGTAGGCATGGGGGATCCACCACAGCAATCCGATCAGAAGTGGGAGCAGGTGCATACATTTATTACAAATTATAGAAGAAACCCTCAGGGTCAAAACTGCACCTTGAAAGTGTATTGCTTAAAGGGAAACTACACTGCATCTGAGCAACACAAACCAAAAACGCAATTGAATTCATTTTTAACATTCAACACAAATTCCCCCATCCATCCATGTCTCCATGCTTTATTTTGAGAAATCACTCTTAAAAACACCCCCTAGAATTCCTGGCCATGGCCATCTTGAATAAGGGCAGATGATTCATGTAGCATTTAATTCCGGGAATCCATCTGCTCTTAGACTGATTTTAGACTTGTCAATCTCTGGCAGATAGGTCATCTGCAGGCCTTACCTTTCTTTTTTTTTCTTCTTCTTTTTAACTGCTCTACATTAAAGGGGTTGTAAAGGGGTTTAAAAATTTTTTTTTTTAACTATTAGAGGACCAGCCGCCGCAGCTGTATGATGGCCGCTTTAAGACCACTAGGGGGTGCAACGACAGAGCTGATGCGTGTGCCCGGCAGCCGCAAAGTCCACCGGAGAACCGCAGTCGCTCCTGAGAGTGACAGAACGGAGGTCTGTCAATGTAAACAGACAGATCTCTGTTCTGTCAGGAGAGCGGAGACAGTCTGCTGTTCCTACGAATTATGAACAGCGATCGGTCTCCTCCTCCAGGCAGTCTCATCCCCCCACAGTTAGAATCACTCCCTGGGACACACATTTAACCCCTTGATCTCCCCCTAGTGTTAACCCCTTCCCTGCCAATCGCATTTATACAGTAATCAGTGACCATTTTTAGCACTGATCGCTGTATAAATGTCAGTGATCCCAAAAAAGTGTCAAAAATGTCCAATCTGCAAGCCGCAATGTCGCAGTCCCGCTAAAAATCACAGATCACCATTATTACTACACTCGTGCGGGCATGCTCCCGAGTCCTGCTGCTGCGTCCATTGACACAGACAGCAGAACTCGGCCCTGCCCCCCGGCTCCCATGTCATTGGCTTTGATTGGCAGCAGTGGGAGCCAATGCTCCCGCTGCTATCAATCCAGCCAATGAGGACCCGAGACAGCGGCTGGTGCTGCTCTGCTCGTCCCCGTCACTGGAACGATCTGGTTCAGGTAAGTAAAGGGGGGGGGGGGGGCTCTAGAGGGCAGCTGCACTACAAAAGGTTTTTCACTGTAATGCATAGAATGCATTAAGGTGAAAAACCTTGAGGGGTGTACAACTCCTGTTGGAGCCCATGATGCTCAGTTGATAGTGTTTGTTTTTTTTTTTTTTTGTTTTTTGTTTTTTAAAAAGGTTATTTTCTGACGTTCACATTGAGGTTATATTATAAATTTAGTTGCATATAGTACATATTAGGGCAGTTGTTGCCAGGTGTGGCCCTTCGCTTGCTTCTATCTTGGGGCACCATTTCATCCACTAATACCAACAATGGGGCATAATTCCACCCCCACTGACACCAATGAAAATGTACAATTCCCCCCAATAAAACCAACAATTCCTACCAATGACAGCAATGACAGGGCACTATTCCTACCAATGACAGCAACGACAGGGCACTATTCCTACCAATGACAGCAACAACAGGGCACTATTCCTACCAATGACAGCAACGATGGGGCGCAATTCTTACCAAAGACAGCAATGGGGCACAATCATATATTATATCGTACTATATGTCATACTGTATATTATATATCATAGATTGTGTATATTATACTCTATATCATATTCTCCTCTCCCCGATCTCATTTATCATATCTCTCCTATCTCATACAGTGCCTTGAAAAAAGTCTTCATACCCCTTGAAATTTTCCACATTTTGTTTACTCTTATTTACTCTGATACCTTAACTAAAATCTAGTGGAACAAATTGCCTTCAGAAGTCACTTAATTAGTAAATAAAGTCCACCTGTTTGTAATTTCATTTCTGTATAAATACAGCTGTTCTGTAGAGCACCTTAGTGAACAAACAGCATCATGAAGGCCAAGGAACACCCCAGACAGGTCAGGGGTAAAGTTGTGGAGAAGTTTAAAGCAGAGTTAGGTTATAAAACAATATCCCAAGCTTTGAACATCTCAGGGAGCAGCACTGTTCAATCCATCTTCCGAAAATGGAAAAAGTATGGCAAAATTGCAAACCTACCAAGACCTATCAGTCCACCTAAACTGACAGGCCAGGCAAGGAGAGCATTAATCAGAGAAGTAGCCAAGAGGCCCATGGTAACTCTGGAGGAACTGCAAAGATTTCACAGCTCAGGTGGGAGAATCTGTCCACAGAACAACTAATAGCCGTGCACTCCACAAATCTGGCCTTTATAGAAGAAAGTCATTGTTGAAAGAAAGCCATACGAAGTCCTGTTTGCAGTTTGCGAGAAGCCATGTGGGGGACACAGCAAACATGTAGAACAAAGTGCTGCGGTCAGATCAGACCAAAATTGAACTTTTAGGCCTAAAAGAAAATCACTATATGTGGTGAAAAACTAATACTGCACATCACCCTGAACACGGTGAAACATGGTGGTGGCAGCATCATGTTGTGGGGATGCTTTTCTTCAGCAGGGACAGGGAAGCTGGTCGGAGTTGATGGGGAGATGGATGGAGCCAAATACATTGCAATCTGAGAAGAAAACCTGCTAGAATCTGCAAAAAACTTGAGACTGGGGTGGAGGTTCATTTTCCAGCAGGACAACGACCCTAGAGCTTCAATGGAATGGTTAGATCATGGGTGCTCAAACTGTGGTCCTCCAGCTGTTGTGGAACTACAAATCCCATGAGGCATTGCAAGGCTAACAGTTACAAGCATGACTCCCAAAGGCAGGGGCTTGATGGGAATTGTAGTTCCACAACAGCTGGAGGGCCACAGGTTGAGAACCCATGGTTTAGATTAAAGTATATTCTTGTGTTAGAATGGCCCAGTCAAAGTCCAGACCTAAATCCAATTTAGAATCTGTGGCAAGACTTGAAAATTTTTGTTCACAGACACTCTCCATCCAATATGATGGATCGTTAGCTATTTTGTAAAGAAGAACGGGCAAAAATTTCACTCTAGATGTACAAAGCTGGTAGAGACATCCCCAAAAAGACTTGCAGCTGTAATTGCAGAGAAAGTTGGTTCTACAAAGTATTGACTCAGAGGGGGCTGAATACAAATGCATTCCACACTTTTCACATATTTATTTGTAAAACAAATGTGAAAACCATTTATCGTTTTCCTTCCACTTCACTATTATGTGCCACTTTGTGTTGGTCTATCACATAAAATCCCAATAAAATAAATTTACTTTTTTGGTTGTAACATTACAAAATGTGGAAAATCTATTATTATTATTATTATTATTATTATTATTATTATTATCATTTCAGATACTTATATTGCGCTGTAAATTTTCAAGGGATATCAATACTTTTTCAAGGCACTGAATCATCTCTACTATCTCTCTCCTATCTCTCTCCCTCTCTCCTATCTCTCTCCTATCTCTTCTATCATTAGACACGTATGCTTCTATGACTTGGATGTAGAACTGATGTTATTAGGAACTCTAGCCAAAATCAAAAGTTCTCTCTAGTTTCTAAAGAATAAGCAGAACCTATTAAAGTGGTATCAAGCCCAAAACCAAACATGTAATATATTGCAGCTTGCCAATCATTAGATGTGATGGCTGCATTGGTTTCCCCCCCCCACTCTGTTTGCACGTGTTGATCTGTACAGTAACACACCTCCTGTATTTGAGTGCCCCCACTCTGGATGAAGGAGCACAGGGGGCACCTTTTTAACAGCAGCATTGTCAGTCTTGGGGGAGGGGAGTGTTGGATGTACTAGCATATTTAGATACACTAAAAATTGAAGCCAAACTCTAACTCACACTGGGGTTATACAAGCAGATACAGCAAACATGTATTCTTTCTTTTCAATATAAACACCACGGTCAGTAGCAAATGGTTTGTTCCAACCCCCTAACGGCTACATCTGCAGGACAGCTTTTTCTGTTGAAAAACAAACTTACTGGTTGGATCACCAGGTGAAAAAAAAAAAAAATACAGCCATCACATCTAAGAATTGGTAAGCTGCAATATAATGTTTGCTTTTGGGTTTAATACTGCTTTGTGTGTGTGTGTGTGTGTGTGTGTGTGTGTCGCGACTGGAAGGGGGTTTAGCTAATCTCCTATAAGACAGCAATGATGGGGCAAAATTCCTTCCAATGACAGCAGTGATGGGGCACAGTTCCTACCAATGACAGCAGCGACGGGGCACAATTCCTTACAATGACAGAAGCGACGGGGCACAATTCCTTCCAATGACAGCAGCGACGGGGCACAATTCCTTCCAATGACAGCAGCGACTGGGCACAATTCCTTCCAATGACAGCAGCGACGGGGCACAATTCCTTCCAATGACAGCAGCGACGGGGTACAATTCCTTCCAAGGACAGCAGCGACGGGGCACAATTCCTTCCAAGGACAGCAGCGACGGGGCACAATTCCTTCCAAGGACAGCAGCGACGGGGCACAATTCCTTCCAAGGACAGCAGCGACGGGGCACAATTCCTTCCAAGAACAGCAGCGACGGGGCACAATTCCTTCCAAGGACAGCAGCGACGGGGCACAATTCCTTCCAAGGACAGCAGCGACGGGGCACAATTCCTTCCAAGGACAGCAGCGACGGGGCACAATTCCTTCCAAGGACAGCAGCGACGGGGCACAATTCCTTCCAAGGACAGCAGCGACGGGGCACAATTCCTTCCAAGGACAGCAGCGACGGGGCACAATTCCTTCCAAGGACAGCAGCGACGGGGCACAATTCCTTCCAAGGACAGCAGCGACGGGGCACAATTCCTTCCAAGGACAGCAGCGACGGGGCACAATTCCTTCCAAGGACAGCAGCGACGGGGCACAATTCCTTCCAAGGACAGCAGCGACGGGGCACAATTCCTTCCAGTGATATCAAGGATGGGGCACAATTATTTGCAGCGACGGAACACTATTCTTTCCGATGACAGCAATGATGGGCACAATTCCTCCCAATGATGGCAACGACGGGGCACAAATTCTCCCAATGACACCAAAGATGGAGCACTGTTTTTCCCCACTGTCGTCAGGACCTTTTCTAGTCCAAATGGCCACATTCTGTGCCCCCCCAAAGTCTGGAGGACAGTAAACTGGCCCCTTGTTTAGAAAGTTTGGAGACCCCTGTATTAGGGTATTCTCTAGTATTTATAGCTTTAATTATTGTTGTGTCTTACAATCTCTGCAATCCCCAAATATCACTTCATATATCATATTTATCTGGATTTCTGCTGTTTAAAAAAATAAATAAAAAAATGTGCTTAGAAAATCAATGCCTGCTGCAGCTTGTAATGCATCTTCTTCCTCTGCCATCTTTCCATTGACATAAAAAGTTCCAGTGCAGCAACTTTTGCCTCATTAACGGTTGCTGTAATTTTATGGCTTAGCGCAGCTTCACTTGCACGGTGTGAATGTACCCAGCAGTGAGGGGTGTAATAAAACGCCACAATCGTTCCACGCAGATTCAGTTTATCCCATAGGCTTGTGCAATCTCTCTTCCGCTTACTCAGTCAAGCATTCGCTGGAGGTAATGAGCATATGTGCCTCTATGTAATACAATCCACATTTCCTAGAAATGGCACTGAGAATGATATTAAACTGCTGCGGAATAATTGTTATCCCAGCTGACTACTTATGGAAAACAATAAGAAAATTATTCAAATGCACCATTTCAGCCATTGCCTTTTAAAGTGGAAGAAACCCTTAGCTGAATGATATTTAGTCTTCTAAGGCACTGCATATCAGAAATGTCAAATTTTAAATAAAATACTTGTTTTCTCCTTTTTTTGTTCATCCTTTGTAGCATAACATCACTGCTTATCTCTAGTAGTCTCTTTACACCCACTTCTTGTCTACATATATCCACTATAGCTACTTTTTTTTTTTATTGTGTTTTTACTGCAAGTCACAATAATGGAGCATGCCTGTGCAATTCACGTCCACACAACTGCTTGTAGTTTCCACTTGGAGAACATTTTGACAAGGTGACAATGCAGGAAAACGGCTAGGAGACAAGGACAGTGTTGTCACCCTATACCAGGGTGCAAGTGGCTGCACAGGGACACTTGGGGCTGGTAATATTTTATTAAAAACCTGTTCAGACCAGAACTAAAATCTCTGTTCTCAGCTGCTAATAGGGGTTAGAGAGGGGGGGTGAAAAAACATTACACTGATCTTCCCAATTAATGGCTGTGCCCAGGGGGGAGCGTGTAGGCAGACGTCTGACCTTTGGAGGACAGGCAGGCTGTTCTCCCAGCACAAACAGAAAACTTATCACGCTGGGTTAGATGTGCTCTCATAACTAGCATGGTCAGATTGCAATAGGAAAGCAGGGGACTGGCTAGATCACCAGATATTTCACTCTAATAAAGCAATACACAAAGA
The DNA here is from genome assembly GCA_037952925.1 of Lithobates clamitans. Classification (NCBI taxonomy): domain Eukaryota; kingdom Metazoa; phylum Chordata; class Amphibia; order Anura; family Ranidae; genus Lithobates; species Lithobates clamitans. The sequence goes on along the minus strand of JBBGZY010000242.1, from coordinate 4,614,023 downwards.
GATTAGGATACTTTTTAAACACAAATACATGGTACAATGGGCATATATCAGAAATATGAAATGTTGGGTAACGTATTCTTTAAGACGTGATTTCTGCAGTGAACATGTATAGAGTTAGTTATCCACTAACCATCAAGGATATTGAAAAGGAGATCCATCGCTCCATGTCCTGCGGCAGCCATAACTGGGAACTTGAAGTAGGTGGGTGACCACAATGCTTGCTTAGGCCTGATTCACACCTATACATTTTTAGTGCTTTTTGCATGGCAGATTTGCCCTAAAGAACGTGTTCTATAGGAAACCATGTTAAATGGGCTGTAGTGCACATCTGCAAAATGCACAAACCACTAAAAATGCCTAGGTGCGAATCAGGCCTTATACTCTAAATCTGAGGCCTTTGGGGAGATGTCCACCTTCCATAATCGGCAGTAACTAGGATAGAGAGGCTTTTTTTTTTCTCAAAGGGCAAGAGACTTTTCACCTAGCAAGGTACATATTCACTAACCTTAGTATATGTGATGAAGCTGGTTTCCACTCATCATTCAATCATGCCTTGGCAAAAATCTTTTATTTATTTATTTTTTTAAACTTATGTAGGTGTTTGGGTTTTCAAAGTGAACATAGCTCTGACTTTTTTTTACTAAGCGTATTAAACATTTACTTTGCCCTGTAAACCCACACTACTCCAGGGGTGCCCGCAATGTTAATTTTGGCAGAAAATTTTGATTTAGTTTTAGTATTGGCCTTAGGACTAAAATGTCATTTTAGTTTTAGTCCCATTTTTAGTCTTCTGCAATTGTTTTAGTCGTATTTAGTCGACTAAATCTCCACTACATTTTAGTCGACTAAAACTAAATTTAGTCGTCTAAAATCTAATGAGTGTAATTACATTGTAATGAATTAGTTAACATTTCTCTACAATTTCCAAACTCATTATATACTGCTGGAGTGAAAAATCTAATATGTTATTATTTATGGTATTGAGGTATGAACATACACTACAGACCAGTGTTAATTTTGAAGTCAAATTTCAATTTAGTTTCAGTCTTATGCCGTGTACACACAGGCGGACTTTTCGACCGGACTGGTCCGACGGGACGAATCCGTCGGACAATCCGACCGTGTGTGGGCTTCATCGGACCTGCAGCTGACTTTTTCGGTCAAAAATCAGACGGCCTTTAGATTTAGAACATGATTCAAATCCTTCCGACGGACTCGAGTCCGGTCGAAAAATCCGCTCGTCTGTATGATAGTCCAATGGACGAAACCCGATGCTAGGGCAGCTATTGGCTACTCGCTATCAACGTCCTTATTCTAGTCCAGTGTACGTCATCACGTATGAATCCGTCGGACTTTGGTGCGATCGCGTGTAGGCAAGTCCGTTCGCTCGAAAGTCTGTTGGAAAGACCATCGGACCTTTGATGCCGAAAAGTCCTCCCGTGTGTACACGGCCTTAGTCTTTTGACTAAAATAGCATTAGTTTTAGTCCCATTTTAGTCTTTTGATTAAAATGGCATTTTAGTTTGTCGTATCTTAGTCATCTCAATCGTTTTAGTTTTAGTCGACTAAAATGTTTTAGTCAACAAAATTAACTCTGGTGGCCCAGTGGCGCAACCTCAAACTAAGGTAGTGCATGCCCATGCTCTGGGATGGGGGGGGGTCGGCAATCCCAGATCATGATTAACAGGTTGCCAACCCGCCATCCCAGAGCATCAGAGTGCATGAAGCCACTGCCAGCAGCAGAGTAGGTAGACAACCATGGAGGGAGCAGGAGCCGCATAAGCCAATGCTTCCTCTGTAGCACTGTCTCTTGTCCCAGGAGGAGTGATATCAAGTGCTCTTCACCTGGGACCTTTCTAGCAGCCTGGAGAGCAAAGTCAGCAAAAGCTGGAAAACAAAAAGGTCAGTGTATTAAACATCCATACACTGCACTTTTCCAATGGGCATATTCACACTAAAAAAAGGGTTACTGTATATACTCGAGTATAAGCTGAGTTTTTCAGCACATTTTTTTTGTGCTGAAAACGCCCCCCTCAGTTCGTACTCAAGTCTCCCTGCCTCACTGTGCCCATCTGCAACCTCCTGCACCTGATCTCCCGGCGCTGTGACATACAGTCTAGTCGGCGGCCGTCCAGTGTAACAAAGCCCCGGCTTTTCCTCGTCCGTGATAGGCGGAACACTGACTTACTGCTGGGAAACTGAATCAATGTTCCGTCACGGAGGAGGAGGCGGGGCTTTGTTAGACGGGACGGCTGCCGACTAGACTACATGTCACAGTGCTGGTGTTCTGGAGATCAGGTACATGAGGCATGCAGATGGGCACAGTGAGGCATGCAGATGGACACAGTGAGGCTGCAGATGGGCATTGTTGACCCTCTTTTCCACTTACAGTAGCTGCTGCATTTCTCACCCTAGGCTTATACTCGAGTCATTAAGTTTTTCCCAGTTTTTTTGTGGTAAAATTAGGTGCCTCGGCTTATATTCGGGTCGGCTTATACTCGAGTATATACGGTATTAGGCTGCTTTCACACTGATCCACAGGTGCAGTGCAGTGCACCTGCAACTTTCCTGCAGGTTAACTGCACTGAGCCATACACTTCTATAATATACTTTGGGTTCAGTGCACTTTCAGAAAGTGCACCACACCTGCAAGGTGTAATAGAAGTCTATAACAAAGCGCAGCTAACCCACAGGGAAGCCACAGGTGCACTGCCTGGTGCGGGTAAACTACAGCACATCGGTGTGAAAGCAGCCTTATAGGGGGCTCAGGACAGTGAGGGCTTGTTTAACATTTGCCGTTTGGGGGTCAGTAAAACCCCATAGTTCATTGTGTGCCATGGCCGGTTACCAAATCACTTAAGTGGCCCTCGCTCCTTGAGCACCCTTGCTCTACTCCTTTAGTAAGTCATCCCTAGTATGTAATTCAATCCACTTGACATGCACCCCTTTTTTTTTTCTTCTTTGCTTTTGTGGACATACTTGTGAGATTGTATATAGTTGTTCCGGCATCGTGCACTGCAGTTCTTCAGCCTCTGCTTGAACTCTAATAAGAAGCAGCATGATTGTGTAGTTTGAAGGATTTGTTTTTAAATTCTCCTGTCTAATCTCCTGGATTCCACTGGTACCACAGGGTGATTCTGGTCTAATACCCCGGATTTGTGAAGGATTGTTCAGTAGGATTGCTGACGTTACGAGGAGGGGCATTGCATCATTTCGTACAGAAGTCAGGTATGTTTTATGATTGTTCAGTTCTCCAGAACAAGGTTATCATACACCGTTATTTAAAATAATATTTTTTAATTTAAAACGCAAATGTAGTTATTCCATAGTTTTACCCCACCAGTGATCTTGCCACTTACTGGTTAAAATAATAAAATTGTACCTCCAATGAAGTTGCAGGTGTAGTCCGGTATAGCCGTGGCCCTAAATGAAAATGGCAATCACCCCAGATAAAATATAAGCTTTTTGAGTAAGGTGTACATGGAAAGGCTTTACACTGACAGGCATTTTCCACACTTACCAGCTAGCCAGTAAAGAAAACAAATTACTGCAAACATTTCTATTAAAAACAGACACTGTAGTTGCTTGACATTAGCAAATATATTGCCCCATCAAGTGCCTTGTTCAGGCCCTTCTGTATGGTGCGGTTCTAACTCTAATCTATGAAAGCCTCCATGTTGGAGCACATATAGCAATGAATACATTTAGGCTCTGTTCACACTAGTGCAGGCCGTGCGTTGCGGGGTTCGCATCGATTCCTATTGCGAAACAGGCAGGGCTGCCATTCATTCTGAATGGCACCCCCATGCGTCTCAGCCTGGAACGCAATCGGGGGTTGCGGGAACCGCATGGTCAAAAACACCATGCAGTTTTCCTGCAGCCGCAGTTTTAAAAAGGTGCACGCGCATGTTTTGTGCGGTTCACTCGGCACAGCAGCCTATTCAAATGAATGGGCTGTCATGCCAGAGCAAACATGAGACTCACAGCCAGCACTAGGGTGAGCTGAGCCTAAGGGCAGGTATGCCTGGAGGCAGCCCATCTCTCCTTAAAAGCATAAGGACACACCAGAAGCCCAGCAAAGCACAATGGCAGCTAAAGGCATCTAATTTGCAAATTGCAGCAAGCAAAACAAAAATGGCAAACACTTTTTAACTAGCTTTTAAAGTAAGGTGCACATGTTGGGGCTTTACACAGAATAAACAAAGCAAATCTTTTTCAAGCACACTAAGGCCCGATGCACACTTAGAGGTTTATTTACTAAAACTGGAGAGTGCGAAATCTGGTGCAGCTTAACAACTTCAATACTGGGCATTTAAACCCCCTTCCTGCCCAGACCAATTTTCCAGCTTTCAGCGCTGTCACTCTTTGAATGACAATTGTGCGGCCGTACAACACTGTACCCAAATGAAATTTATATCATTTTTTTTACACAAATCAAGCTCTCTTTTGGTGGTTTTTAATCAGTGCTGGGTTTTTTATTTTTTGGTAAAAAAAAATAAAGACGGAATTTTTTTTGAATTAAAAAAAACCGGTTTCATAGATTGTTATAAAATTTTGAAAATAGGTAATTTTTTCTTCTTCATTGATGTGCGCTGATTAGGCTGCACTGATGGGCACTGATGAGGTGGCATTGATAGATGGCACTGAAGGGCACTTATAGGTGGCACTGATAAGCGTCAGATTGGCAGCACTGATTGGTGGCACTGATAATGAGGCACTGATGGGTATTGATTGGCAGCACTGTAGGCATTGGTCAGTGGCACTGGTAGGTGGCACGGTGGACACTGGCAGGTGGCACAGGTGGGCACAGATGAGGCAGTTGCGGCTTTCTTTGTGAGGGACCTATGTCCCTCTGACAGAAGCCAGTGATCAGCCTTTTTTTTTCCCCTCACGCTGATAGAGTGAGGGAAAAAAAGACTACTGATTACCAATCTTCTGTTTACATCACGTGATCAGCTGTCATTGGCTGACAGCTGATCAAGTGGTAAGGGGCCAGGATCGACTCCTTCTTCTGATCTGTGATCAGGCAAAGCCTCATAGACTCGGTGATCACAGAGTGGACCGTGCGCAACCCGCAGGGACACGCAGAAAGGAAATGCTCGGCAGGACGTCTATGGACGCCCTCCCGGCAATTAAGGCCCACGCTGTAGCCGTCTTTCGGCTATAGCGCGGGCGGCAAGAAATTAATCCGCTTCAATTTTTTTTTTTGTTTTTTGTTTTTGTCAAAGCTTAATTGAACAAGCTGAAGTTAGAAGCTGTTTGGCTACCATGCACAGCTGCACCAGATTTTGAACTCTCTAGTTTTAGTAAATCAAGTCCATGGTTTTCAGCCCCAGTGCATGAGGCTCTGGCATTTTAGGTGACGGGAGGCAAAGGTGCACCAAGTAGCCCCACTGCTGGTAGCTTGTTAGCCTTTATGAGAGGCTGATAGCTGCTGTGGCTTTACGGTTCATTGAATGCTACCAATGCTTAGGGAAGTATGCGTCCATGGAGGAATGCATCCGTCCCTCAGTGAATACTGCCCTAAACGGTAGTAGAACTCTGTGCACAATCCAGCCACAGCAGCTAACAGCCTCTCATGTTGTTTAACAGACTGCTGGCAGCGCTGCTGGGCCATGCGCTTGTGCCTTCCACCTGCACCTAAATGCCGTAACCTCATCAAAATTGAGAAACAAAATTATAACTGCACATAAATTCTAGGAAAACTACCTTTACCATCATCTGCTGTGACACAAATATGAATCAGTGCACGGTAACACAGAATCTTGCGTTATTTTGCAGTGCATTGCAAAAGATGCTGCAGGTCTGTTTTTCTGCCTTGTGATTCAAATAAATGGGCTGCATGAAAAACGCATGTTACAGGCTTACCCAATGTGTGTTAAAGCATCTCACCAGTACCAGTGGCTGCATATTGTTTGCTGTACAGTACATTAGCTGATGTTTGTTTTTTTTCCCTGGCACAGCACCTCATAGCTCTCATTGTGTATTTTCTGCATTTCATTTAGCTACCTAGAAATTTACAATGAGCGAGTGAGAGATCTGCTGCGAAGGAAGTCATCAAAAACCTTTAATTTACGAGTTAGAGAGCATCCCAAAGAAGGCCCTTATGTTGAAGGTGGGTAATTATACATCATTTTATTCAATTATAAATATTATTATAGAAAGTTTATATTTTTAAAGTTGAATTTTTCCCCGAACAATCTGTATTGCATGCATCTCCGCGTGGTGATGCCAAAACATTTTATAGTCCTTTAAAGGAGAAGTTCACTTTGAGAACATGTTACATGTTCCTCCCGTGTGGAGCGTCGTAGTAGTTAATTGATTTCTTCCTATCAGTGTATCTGCCTTCCCGTATGGGGGATGTATGGCACACAGACATACTGACCGATCTGAAGGAGACCTGCATGGTATCAGCGATCTGCTAAATGCTGGTGCAATGCTTTACAGGCTCCAAAAGTAAAAAAAAAATAAATTCTTACCTGCAAAAAAATGTGCATTTCTTTTTTTTCTTTTTCTTTTTCATACATCATGGGACACAAAGTTAGGCTAATATTCATTACCTGCTGAGTTGTATCATCTCCAGGTGAATGGACACTAGTAAACCAAAGGTCTTTAGACAGGAAGTGATCCCCTGTATAACCCCTCCCATACAGGAAGTACTTCGTTTTTTTTACCAGTGCCTGCAAGGTGGATGGCACGGTTGTTTGAGCTCTCTGGGCTCCAGGTCTCTAGTTCCCCAAACGGTCCTTAAATGAATCAAAGGATTGACCGATCGGATTCATTTGACACAGGGCTTTATATGCTTAGATAAATGGTACCCGAGCCTCGCAAAGAAGACTCAAGATCCTGCGAGGTCTTGTCTGTAATGCGGCCTCCGGGCGCTGGACCCTGTGAAGTGGAATCCTGGACACTACAGCGCTAAGGCATTCCTGCAGGGTGCTGTACAGGTCCAACGGAGTGGACCCTAATAATGAAAAGGGTACACAGTCCTTGAAGGTCCTCAAGTGACGAGAGCCAGCCATGAAGGGTGAAGATTGGGCTCTTTTCTAAGTTTCTAAGCGCCTGGACGGGTAAGTGAAACCCCTTTATTATTATTGTGGGGTGTCCCAGTGATTGTAACAATTAGTCAAGCTAGCTAGAGGCTGGACACCTATGTGCGGTAACCATACGGGGGAGTTTTTGGGCTAGCTGTGGGTGTTTGCAAAGTGTACCTTTTTTTGCTTGTGTCTGGCTGTTTTTTACCTGTATGATGGTGCACACGGTGCGCCATTTAGCCTTGGTTTGCCATGGCGCACGTGCATTCGCAAGAGTGCCGCTGGGCTCAGCAGTTTATTTGGCGGCCATGGCCCACGCGGCTTTACCGCACATGCGCCGTAGCCTTTATTTGGCCGCAGGAAGATTTGCGTCATAAGCGAATGCGGCCACGCCTGTTCTCCGGGACCGCGCACGTGCGTGCGCACGCATGCACAGAATGTTCTGGCGTACAGCCAGCTTAATTAAGCTGTGTATGCCAAGCATGCGGTGCTTCCAGAAGGCAGCTGTGGGACACAGAGCAGGCTCTGAACCAGGCACTTGCAGCAGTTCATTTCTCCTTACCCGGGTCACGTGAGTCTCTAGGTGTTGCTTGGCAGGATAAAGGGGCTTAGCAGGATTGTTGCATAGGGGCTTGGTGAGCCCTATTAAAGGGTCTCCCTTCTGAGGTGTGTTAATACTACACCCAGGTACTCCCTTTTTGTGGCTAGTAATTGTCTTCAAAAAAGAGGAGCGGGACTAACACTACAAGGAAGGGCACACACCTATGTCATCAGTAGAACCTAGTCGTATCCCTAGTGTTGTATCCCCTGAAGAACCATAGGCTTCCGGGCAATCCAAGCTATCCGGGATTGTGCCTACAGTCAACGCTGCTGCTTCACACTTTATCACTAAGGATGAACTGCCCTTGGCCCTAGCCGGGTTAGAGCACAGGATTGCTATCATGATTGCCTCCATCCCTCTGGGTGGCAAAAAGCGTGCCCGATCCCCCTTCCCGGAGCCTCCTAGTCTGGAGCAGGAATGGATGGGGAAGAGCTTAAAGCTCAGGATTCTGTGGATGGCCTGGCGGATGAGTCTGCTTCTGAACAATCTGGACAAGAAGATATCCAGTTGGTGTTTGCCTCTCAATCACAGGAGGCTTTTGATCCTGACTCTTACAGAAATGGTTCGTTCTGCCTTTAAGTTGCCTCTTGCAGAGATTACTGAGCCTCCTTGGTCCTCTTGAGATCCCTGAGGCCTCTTCAGGCCACACAGGCTTTCCCCTTACACCCTCTGTTGGAACAGGTGGTGTATGCTGATTGGGAACATCCTGACAGGATTTCTGTTCCTCCTAAGAGGTTTTCCTTTTTATATCCCATGGATGAAAAGTTCGTTAAGAAGTGAAGCATGCCAGCCATAGATGCAGCAGTCTCTTCCTTAAACAAGAACTTGACTTGTTTGTTAGATAATGCACAGGGCTCAAAAGACCCTGTTGACAAGAAATTTGAGTCATTATTAAAGGCTTCCTTTTCTTTGGTCAGTTCAGCTATTCAGTCAGCTGTTGCAGCAATTAGTATCTGCCAGTCCGTAAAGGATCAGGTCAGATGGCCTGACAGGCCTAACCAGGAGGGTGATCTGCGTGAAAATAAGGCAGATATTCCTGGAGCGCTGTGTTTTGCTGTTTACACCTTTTAAAGGATTCAATACAGCAGGTTTCTCTTTTGGCTTTCTTGTCTGTACATGTGCGCAGACTTTTGTGGCTTAAGACCTGGTCAGCCGAGCTTCCTTGTAAGAAGTGATTGGCAGGTTTCCCCGTTCATGGGGAACGTTTTATTTTGGTGATCATTTGACAAATATATCCAAAAGATTTCCGGAGGGGAGAGTTCTCTACTTCCTGTGAAGAAAAGCACCAGGCATCTCTCGTTTAAAACCTCAGGGACTGCTTCCTCAAATGTCGCAGTGCCGCCGACAACAGGGTGCTAGGGCCAGGGGCAAGCCGCAAGGCCAGGGCCAGAAAAAGCCCTGGGTCCAAGATTCTTCTAAACCCAGCACCAAACCCTCCTTTTGAGGGGACGCCCCACTCCATCGGGTGGAGGGAAGGCTTCTGCACTTTGCGGACATTTGGAGAACAATAGTTCAGGACGAGTGGGTCACCTCCGCTATATCCCACAGTTACGAGCTGGAGTTGCGGGGGAGTTCCCCCTCAGGTTTTTAAGATCCAGCGTTTCCTCGGATCCTCCAAAAAGAGACTTATTGCTTCAGGCACTACATTATTTAGTGCATCACGGAGTGATTGTAGAGCTTCCTGTATCTGAAAAAGGCATGGGGTTTTACCCAAACCTGTTTACGGTTCAAAAATCAAACTGGGACACAAGGCCCATTTTGGACCTAAGATCCCTGAACCAGTATCTACTGATCCAGTCCTTTTGGATGGAGTCTGTCCGCTCAGTAGTAGCCTCACTTCAGATGGGAGACTTTCTAGCCTCCATCGATATAAAGCATGCGTATATTTACACATACCTATCTTTCAACTTCATCAGAGGTTCCTGCACATTGCAGTAGAGGAATGTCATTTTCAGTTTGTGGCTCTACCCTTCAGGCTTGCTACAGCTCCCCGAGTGTTCACAAAGGTCCTAGCACCAGTACTGGGTCTTTTAAGGGCCCAAGGGATCCTGGTGCTCGGGTATCTGGACGACCTCCTGCTCAGAGATCACTCACTACAGGCTCTAGAACAGAGCATAACATGCATAGTGCAGTATTTGGAAAGCTTGGGCTGGATCATAAATACCGAAAAGTCAACTTTGAGACCAGCTCAAAGTCTAAAGTATTTAAGTCTGATCCTAGATACGGTCCAAGCAAGAGTATTCTTGCCACCCGCAAGCATCTGTGCCCTGAAGGATCAGGTGCGTCAGATAAGAGGCACAAGACAACCCTCCATTTGGCTCTGTATGAGTCTTCTAGGGACGATGGTACCCTCCTTCGAGGCGGTGCCCAATACCCAGTTCCATTCCAGGCCTCTACAACAAGACATCTTGCTGGCTTGAAACAGGAGAGGACAAGCCCTGGATGTTCTTATCGCCTCAGGCACGCTTAAGCCTACACTGGTGGCTGCAGGATCAGAACCTGCGAAAGGGAAAATCCCTCCGCCCGGTAACTTGGAGAGTACTGACTACAGATACTAGTCTCTCAGGCTGGGGAGCGACCCTAGAGAGTCTCACAGCTCAAGGGAAATGGTCAAGGACAGAACAGATCCTGCCCATCAAAGTCCTGGAATTACGGGCAGTACGACTGGCCCTATGGTCCTGGACGGTGGAGCTTCAGGACTGCCCCATCAGGGTTCAGTCCGACAATTCCACTGCAGCGGCCTATATAAACCACCAAGGCGGTACCAGGAGTCGTTCAGCTTTGAAATAGGTGAACCATATACTAGCCTGGGCAGAGGGACATGTGCCAATTCTATCGGCAGTCCATATACCGGGAGTAGAGAACTGGAAGGCAGATTATCTCAGCCGCCAGCAGATCTGCCCGGGGGAATGGTCCCTAAACCCAGGGGTGTGCCAGGAAATTTGCCAACGTTGGGGATGGCCAGAGATTGACCAACTGGCATCCAGGTTCAACAACAAGCTACAGCAGTTTGTGTTCCGAACAAGAGATCCTCTGGCAATCGGAGCAGATGCTCTAGTAGTTCCATGGAGCCAGTATTCCCTGGTTTATGCTTTCCCTCCGATCCCTCTCCTTTCACATTTGTTGCGCAGGATTCGGAGAGAGGGAGTTAGTCATTCTGGTGACACCAACCTGGTCCAGAAGGCCCTGGTTCCTGGAGACTGTGAGACTGACAATAGACGGGCTATGGACGCTTCCACATTGCCCTCATCTACTGTCTCAAGGTCCTATATTCCATCCCAATTTACAAACTCTAAATTTTGATGGCATGGCTATTGAAGCCAGGGTGTTAAAGGACTGTCGCATCTCGGGACCAGTGGTGTCTACCCTAGTGAATGCTAGAAAAGCTGTCGCTAGGAAGATCTATCATAAGGTCTGGAAGACTTTTATATTGCTTGCTATGAAGCCAAAAAATGGCATCCTCGGAAATACGTGAGGAAATCAAATTGGCTTTGAGTACAATCAGAGGTCAAGTTTTGGCCCTATCAGTATTCTTCCAAAGGCCTTTAGCCTCCCATTTATTGATCCGAACCTTTATGCAGGGGGCAACTCACATGCTTCTCCCCATTAGGTCACCTATGTGTCCTTGGGGCTTGAATTTTGTGCTGCCTTAGTTACAGAAACAACCATTTTAGCCTATCAAGGAAATTCCATTAGACTTGTCACGCAAGCTAGCCTTCCTGATGGCTATCACCTCGGCTAGAAGGGTGGCGGAGTTGGTGGCTCTTTCATGCAGGGAACCATACTTGATCCTTCACCATGACAGGGTCGTCGTACGACCTGTTCCATGCTTTTTGCCAAAAGTGGTGTCGGCCTTTCATTTAAATCGGGACATTATTTTACCTTTTTTTTCTCTCTGCCTCATTCGGCGGAAGAAAGACAACTGCATTCTTTGGACTTTGTCCGGACAGTCAAGGTTCATTTGTCTAGATCTGCGGAGATCAGAGGATCAGACTCCTTTTTTGTTTTACCGAAAGGACCCAAGAAGGGGCAGGCAGTTTCCATTGCCAATTGGGTCCATCAATTGGTCATTCAGTCCTATGGTCTGAAATGTAAAGCTCCTCCCTTTAGGGTGAGAGCTCATTCTACCAGCCCCTCCTGGGCTTTTCGCCATCAGGTATCTATGGCTCAGATTTGTAAGGCTGCTACCTGGCCTTCAGTGCATACGTTCACAAAATTTTATCGAGTGGATGTTCGAGCAGCTGAGGATTCAGCTTTCGGCCGCAGTGTACTGCGGGCTGCCGTATAAGGTCTGATGGCTATTGTTTGGCAGGGAGTCTCCCTCCCCTCAAAGCTATTGCTCTGGGATGTCCCAACAGGTAATGAATTAGCCCAATTCTGTGTCCCATGATGTATGAAAAAGAAAATAGGATTTTTTTTCGTCATACTTACCTGTAAAATCCTTTTCTTTGAGTACATCATGGAACACAGAGGTCCCTCTCCTCTTTTTGAGGATTCAGTGCTTGCTACAAAACTGAAGTACTTCCTGTATGGGAGAGGATATATCGGAGATCACTTCCTGTCTAAAGACCTTTGGTCTACCAGTGTCCATTCACCTGGAGATGAAGTATAACCCAGCAGGTAATTAATATTAGCCTAACTCTGTGTCCCATGATGTACTCCAAGAAAAGGATTTTACAGGTAAGTATGAAGAAAAAATCCTATTTTTTAAAGGTGAACGTATCCTTTAACCCCTTCACGCCAACCGTACGCAAATATGCAGCCTCGGCTTGAAGGGGTTGTATCAGGGGTATGCATGCAGTTGCAGGCATCAGAAAAATGGTCGGCTTTCTTGGGATACCAACCGATGCGGTTAAAAGCTGCTTGGCTGTTTTCCCAAGGAGCAGGAGGGGACCGTCCGTGGCTCTCCAGTCCCACCGAGAGGCCAGAGCAACCAGCTGTCACGTCCCCTGGCTGGCCGGAGACCCGAACGAAGCCAGAATCTGCTTTGATCGAGAGTCGGATCTAGTAACCCAGAAGCGATGTCATGACATCACTTCCAGTTTACAGAAGACTCAAAGGCGCCGAATTTAAAAAAATGAAAATCTACATATTTGATTGCTTTTAAGTACAAAGGAGGGATTTGAGGTCTTTTAGACCCCCGAGACTTCTCCATAAAGAGTACCTGTCGCTGCCTATTACTGTCACAAGGGATGTTACATTCCTTGTGACAGCAATAAAAATGATCAGAAAAAAAAAAATGTAAAGAGACTATAAAAAAAAAAAAAAAAAAATTTAAAGCGCCCTGTCTTGTAGAAATTTTTAAAGTGTCGCCTCTGAAGATGTTGTTTAAGTACCGTCATTTGTCGCCATTCCACTAGTGTGCGCAATTTCAAAGGATAACATGTTAGATATCTATTTACTCGCCGTTACATAATCTTTCACATTATACAAAAAAGAAAAAAATGGGCTAGCTTTACTGTCTTTTGTTTCTTTTTAATTCATGAAAGTGTTTATTTTTCGCCCAAACAATGCGTTTGAAAGACCGCTGCGCAAATACCATGTGAAATAAAATATTGCAGCGATTGCCATTTTATTTCCTAGGGTCTCTGCTGATGTATGTGTGTGTGTGTATATGTATGTTTGGGGGTTCTAAGTAATTTTCTAGCAAAAAATATGGATTTTAACTTGTACGCAACAAATGTTGAAAAAGGCTTAGTCATGAAAGGGTTAATAAATTTGTTACTTGCATTAACCACTTGCCGCCCACCCTATTACAGAATGACAGCGGCAAAGTGGTTTGATATTCCTGATCGGACGTCATATGACGTGATCAGGAATATCTAGCCGCTGCGCGCCCCCGGGGGCGCGCATTGCGGCGATCGTTGTTGCGGGGTGTCAGTTTGACCACGATGTAAATGGGAAGAGCCGGTGATCGGCTTTTCCTCACTCGCGTCTGACAGACGCGAGTAGAGGAGAGCTGATCGGCTGCTCTCCTGACAGGGGGGGGGGGTCTGTGCTGATTGTTTATCAGCACAGCCCCCCCTCGGATCCTACCCAGGACCACCAGGGATGCCGCCCAGGACCACCAGGGAAGCGATCCACACTGGACCACCAGGTATGCCCCTAGACCACCAGGGAAATGTCACTGTGTGCCCAGGCAGCTGCCAATCTGTGCCCAGGCACCTGCCAGTCAGTGCCCACTGCAATGCATACCACTGCCAGTGCCACCAGGGATGCCCATCAGTGCCTCATTTTAGTGCCGCGTATCAGTGCCCATCAGTGTCGCCCATCAGTGCCCATCAGTGCCAACCAGTGCCGCCCATCAGTGCCGCCTATCAATGCCCATCAGTACTGCATGAGTGCCACCCATCAGTGCCGCCTACCAGTGCCGCATTTCAGTGCCCCCCGTCAGTGCCCGCTCATTGGTGCCACCTCATCGCTGCCGTATCAGTGCCGCCTTTATCAGTGCCCATCAGTGAAAGAGAAAACAACTTACTTATTTACAATTTTTTTTAACAGAAACAAAAGCAAAACTTTTATTTTTTTCAAAATTTTCGGTCTTTTTTTATTTGTTTAGCAAAAAATAAAAACCGCAGAGGTGATCAAATACCACCAAAAGAAAGCTCTATTTGTGGGAACAAAATGATAAAAATTTAGTTTGGGCACAGTGTAGCACGACCGCGCAATTGTCATTCAAACTGCGACAGCACTGAAAGCTGAAAATTGGTCTGGACAGGAAGGTGTCTAAGTGCCCTGTATTGAAGTGGTTAAAGTAGAACTACAGGCAAAACCTCTTCCTCCCCCCCCCTTTTTGGATAGAGTAATGGAGGGTTATACCCCTGTCAATTTTTCTTTTTTTTTTCCATCTGTGTCAGTCAGGAAATTTTACCTTTACTTCCTGTTCATTAACAAAACAGGAATTCTCTGCAAATTAACCACTTGCCACCCAAGCAAATTCTGGCATTTCTCTTCTACATGTAAAAATCATCAGTTTTTTTTTTTTTTTTACCAGGGACCCTAGGGAATAAAATGGCAGTGATTGCAAATTTTTATGTCACGCGGTATTTTAGCAGCAATTTTTCAAACATTTTTTGGGGAAAAAAATACACTTTAATGAATTTTAATACCCAATTTTTAGGTAAAATAAAAAAGATGATGTTACGCTGAGTAAATGGATACCAAAAACCTTTACACTTTTTATAATTGCACACACTCGTGGAATGGCGCCAAACTACAGTACTTAAAATACTTAGAAATCCCCATAGGAGACTCTTTTTTAAATTTTTTTACAGGTTACCAGTTTAGAGTTACAGAGGGGTCTAGTGCTAGAAATATTGCTGTCGCTCTAACGATCGCATGTGTGGTTGGAACGCCGTTTACATATGCAGGCGCAACCTACGTATTCATTTGAGGGCATGGGAGCGCATTAAAATTATTATTATTTTTTTACACTTTCCCTTGAATTTTTTCATCACTTTTATTCTTCTTACAAGGAATGTAAACATCCCTTGTAATATGAATAGGGCATGACAGGTCCTCTTTATAGAGAGATCAGAAGTCTATAGGTCCCCACAGCCTTCCTTTTAAGCTGAAAAGCCTGAGATCCCCCAAAAAATAATATATCGATCCCAGGCTTTCCAGCAAAAAAAAATGACTTTACATCTGCCAGAGCTCGAATGCTATAATGCTGCTGAAATCCGTATCCACGCCACCCAATTAGATTCCATTCCCAATCAGTGTGGTAGTTAGATGAATTCTGATTTTGGCGTCTATAAGTTACTGTTTCTGTTTTTGAATATCCATTTTTTTTATACCCACCCTGAGGTAGCAGATTATTTGGGAAAACCATTATACTGAGAAGCATGTCGTGAAACTTACAGATATCCTCCAGACAAACAAGAACTATTAGCATTTTAAGTAGCTTTGGGGACATGGTACCAACTGAGCAGCTTTTATTTCTATCCTGGCAGATACTTTGATGGCTGGCAAATTTGATCTTGGCTAAATCCTTTCCAATTACTAGGATCTGCATTATGAGCCTGACACTGAGACGAGTGGTCAGCTCATTAACCACTTAAGGACCGAGCCTCTTTTTTAGATGTGTTGTTTACAAGTTAAGAACCCCCAAACCTTATACAAGCGGTCTTACAAGCGCACTTTTTAAAAAAAAAAAATACTTTTTTGAATTAAAAAAAAAAAAGACAACAGTAAAGTTACCCTTGTGAAAGATAATGTTACAGCGAGTAAATAGATACCCAACATGTCACGCTTCAAAATTGCGCCCACTCGTGGAATGGCAACAAACTTTTACCCTTAATCTCCATAGGCGACATTAAAAAAATTCTACAGGTTGCATGCTTTGAGATACAGAGGAGGTTAGAATTATTGCTCTTGTTCTACCGATCGCGGCGATACCTCACATGTGTAGTTTGAACACTGTTTTCATATGCGGCGCTACTCACGTATGTGTTCGCTTCTTCACGCGAGCTCGGCGGGACGGGGCACATTTAAAAAAAAAAATATGGGGGCGTGACCGGAAGCCGACCCTGATGGCAGCCTAATCCCTCAGCTCTCTCAGCCCACAGCGAAAACGGCGTATTTTGGGTGACTTTGACCGCAAATACATGGGCAAATCCAGGACCACCAGATCCTCCAAGCCTAGAGGATCGTCCCTGCCACCTCCAGGGGCTTCCACGGACCTCCGTTCTTACTTCACACAGCCCGGAATGTCCCAGGGAGACGAGGCCAATATGGCGCCGGACACTCCAGCCCGCACATCAAGGAGTCCCGCCCAGTCCACACGATCGGACCATCCTGAGCGGCAGATCTCGGAGGGACTACAGCAGACCAGAGAGTATCCCCGGGCACCCATCACGGACATGGGAACGGTGAGTCCCCACCGCCAACCACACTCCCCCACTGAACAGACTCGGTCCGCCATGCCGCCCGCCTCCCCCCCGCACTACACACAGTGCTCGGCGGCGTTCCCGAGACTCCTGAGAACGGCTCCGGAGCCGCTCTCTCAGACCCCGGAGCCAGTCTTCACGGATTCCTCAGACATCTCCCAGGACTTCCCCCCTCTGCCAACTCCTGCAGGTCTGCAGGCCGGCTCACACCGATCCCCCGATGACTCCAATGAGAGATCATGGGCAGTGGATGCCGCTTCCCCACCTCCCAAATCGCAAAGAATGTCTCGCTCCAGAGACCTCAGTGCATCCAGGCGGCCATCCCCCTCAATACCATCCTACGCACAGAAAGCAAGTGCCCCTCTCCCCTACCCAGCAGAGGACTCTAGTTCTAGACCCCCAATGCAGCAGCAACAGAGAGGGGCATACATAGACCCATGGGACCCCCCAGCAACTGGAGTGCAAATCAACCATGCAGCAGATGCTTTAATCCTACACTCCCCACCACGAGTATCATCCCCCCCTCGCCACTGCTGCAGCCCTGCAGGAGACTCGTATGTACCCCCACATATGCCTCAACCATGGCACACATATCTGCAAGCCATGCCTACAAAAGAGGATTTCAGACAACTAATTGAGGATGTGAAATCCACATGTCGCACGGAAATTCAAGTACTCCAAACAGGCCTTAAACATCTGACAGACAGAATGGAAATGGCCGAAGAAGAAATACAAGAAACGAAACTAGCGGTCCATAGAACACAGCTACAGGGAGCAGACCACAGAGCAATGCTAAGAGACATGCAGAGACACATAGAAGACCTGGACAACAGGGGGCGCCGTAACAATATACGGGTGAGAGGCATCCCGGAACCTGAAAACGCAGAAGACCTGCAGACCATTTTGCAATCCATTTTCAACAATCTTATTGGGGAACCCCCCTCCAAACACATAGATATGGACAGAGCCCATCGGGCACTCAGACCCAAGGGAACCACCCCCAAACCCAGAGATGTTATCTGCAGAATCACCTCCTATCCCCTCAAAGAGGAAATCATGAGACAAGCACGTCTGGCACGCAAAATAACTTATATGGAAGCTCAGATTCAAATCTACCCGGACCTGTCCTGGATAACACTGCAAAAACGGAGGCTTCTTCAACCTCTACTACAGCAACTACAGAAAGAAGCCATTATCTACAGATGGGGCTTTCCTTTTAGCCTCACAGCGAAACATCAGGGTAAATCCGCTGTCCTACGATACCCAGAAGACCTACGTACATTCTGCGACATTCTTGAAATACCAATCCCACAACTACCAGAATGGGACATAGTTGCTACACCCCCACCGCCACCTGCAACCTGGCAAAAGGTCCCTGCTCCTAACCGACCCAGACATCCAGATTCCCAACGCAAGTCCGCAAAGTACAAAGACCGCAGATCCACTGCTACCACAACAGCAACCAACACGGGAACATAAGCATTTAGGCTCAGCGAATAGAACTGTCCTAACAATACCCTGTTTAAAAGATCCTGGACTGTCCCATCTGAATAATCCCAAACGCCTAACCTTAGTTAACCAGTGAGGGCTAAACTCAGACGAGCTTTGAGTAGATCGGCATAGCAGCCATCGATTATCACCCCCCTCCCCTTATTTTTTGTTCCATCTTATTTTAATTTTATTTTAGCTTGTTACCGGTACACAGTATTAGACTGTGTACGGTCTGGAAAATATTGTTGACGGGATGCGGGCTCCTGGGTGGACCTCTTCAACCGCCCCAACGGGGGTGGGGGGGGAGGCTCACGCGGAGGTCCGCTCTAGTCTAGGCCTGTTGGCCTATCAAAGATGTTTGACGAGGTTGATGTTCTCTTATTTTTGTGTATTAACTGTTCGCCTCTCCTCTCCCCAGTCTTCTCTCTTTCTCTCTCTTCCTAACCACCTTCTTTGGTACATGACCGAGTCCACGAAATTTCCTGGTCTCCTCCCGGAGAGTGCATTTCCTGACCCTGGGATCTCGAGCCATGACAAGCCGCCATTAGGTAAGCGTACACCTGCACACACTGAACCGCCACCATGACTAAGGTACTTTCACTAAATGTACACGGATTGAACTCCAATAGGAAAAGACATCTGGCACTGAGGGAGTTTAGACAATCAGGAGCTGATATTATTATGGTCCAGGAGACCCATTTTGACAGGGAAGGCTCATTCGCGTTTGCATCCAAATATTACCCCCAAATATATATAGCTTCGGGTAGTCGTAAAAAGGCCGGGGTGGCCATACTTTTCAAGAAGGGAACCCCCTTCACATGCGTGTCTCAATACTGTGACCCTAACGGCCACTTCATTATTTTAAGAGGAACGTGGCAAACACAAGAAATAACGCTATGTGCACTATATACCCCTAATACTAAACAACACAGCTTTCTATCCAAGGTAATATCCCGAATATTTAGGTCTACTCCTGAGGTGCTTGTTTTGGGAGGTGACTTTAACCTTGTACAGTCACCCACGGCGGACCGCCAGACATTAGCCTCTCACGCTCCAACGCCTAGGGTCCACAGAGACTCGAGACTATTTAGACAAATCACCAGACGATATGCGCTCTTTGATGCGTGGAGGGCTCTATGTCCTGGAGGCCGACAATACACATTTTACTCAGCTCCCCACTGTACACATACACGCATAGATTACTTTTTCCTTAATAATCTTACTTTAAAAATGACACGTAAAGCCCAAATCCGACCTATCTCCTGGTCAGACCATGCCCCTATTTTACTAACGCTAGACCTAGGCACCCCCGTCCGCAGACCCTACAACTGGAGACTAAATACATTCCTTCTCCAACACCAACCGGCCCTAGACGAACTAAACTCTACACTTAAACTTTATTTCCTAGAAAACTCCAATCAGGAAGTTTCACTCCCTACTCTTTGGGAAGCCCACAAGGCGGTTCTTAGGGGTAAATGTATAGCGATCTCCTCAAAACTTAAAAAAGACGCATCAGCTGCCAAAATAGAAGCAGAGAGCCAACTTAAAACACTTGAACATAGGCTCCAGACCAACCCCACGATAGAAAATCTAAGGAAAATAATTAAACTTCGTGCCACTCTTCGTGACCTAGCTATGGGACAAGTGGAAAAAGCCCTAACCAGATTGAAACAATTGTTTTATGACAAGGGGAATAAAGCACACTCTCTGTTGGCTAACAAATTGAGGGAGAGATCCCATATGCAAACCCCGAATCAGATTAAAAACAAATCAGGTCAGTTACTATCGCACCCTGAAGAAATTGCAAACACATTTGCGGACTTTTATAAAGACCTCTACAACAGCCCGGACATACCTAGCAATCCTCCCTCTTCTGACCTGTCCCACTCGATGAAACAATACCTAGAGCAGAGTGGAATTCCCCATATACAAACATCAGATCTACTAACACTTAATGCACAGATCACTGATGAGGAAATAGAACTCACTATTAAATCCCTACCGTCCCATAAAGCCCCGGGCCCAGATGGGTTCCCATACGAATACTATAAAGCATTTCTCCCT
Source organism: Lithobates clamitans (assembly GCA_037952925.1). Taxonomy (NCBI): domain Eukaryota; kingdom Metazoa; phylum Chordata; class Amphibia; order Anura; family Ranidae; genus Lithobates; species Lithobates clamitans. Next base: position 4,593,945 of record JBBGZY010000242.1, on the reverse strand, counting down.
CTTATACTACCCCATCTTCGTAAATTGTTTAATGCTTTCCTCCAGGACACTCAAATTCCCTTAGAAATGCAGAAATCCTTCATCACCCTGATTCCCAAAGCAGATAAAGACCCCTCCATTTGTGCAAATTATAGGCCCATTGCACTGTTGAATTCTGATCTGAAAATCTTCACCAAACTTCTGTCCAATCGCCTGAATGCGATCCTGCCATCATTGATCCATAAGGACCAGGTAGGGTTTGTCCCATTGCGACAAGCAAGCGATAACACTAGAAAAGTGATAGATTTGGTGGAGGTGGCGAGCAGGGACGGCGCCCCATCTATGTTGCTCAGCTTAGACGCTGAAAAAGCTTTTGATCGGCTGGGGTGGCCGTTCCTGTTTGCCACGTTGAGCCACATGGGCTTCCGGGGCCCCTTTTTGCGGGCAATACAACACTTATATTCAAACCCTTCCTCACAGGTCAGAACCCCTTTTGCACTTTCAACAACATTTTCAGTCTCGAACGGTACAAGACAGGGGTGCCCCCTGTCGCCCCTGTTGTTTGCACTATGTGTAGAACCCCTAGCGGCTTCCATCAGGAATAATTTAAACATACGAGGAGTCATGGTCAGAGATAGAGAGTTTAAGATTTCCCTCTTTGCGGATGACATAATTCTCACCTTGACCCAACCCCACATCTCCCTCCCAAATTTACACGCTGAGTTGGACCAATTTCGGGCCATCTCGGGATATAAAATTAATGCCTCAAAGTCAGAAGCTCTGCCCATTAACATCCCGGACGCTGACATCACACTCTTAAAATCTAACTATAATTACAAATGGAAAATAACTGCCCTGAAATACCTAGGGATTTATATCACCCCTAAATTTAATACCCTGTACCAAGAAAACTTTCCCCCCCTTTTTGGTACCATTAGATCCCTATTAAATCAATGGAAAAAACACCATATATCCCTACTAGGACGAATTGCATCTATTAAAATGACTATTCTCCCAAAACTACTGTACCTTTTCCAAACACTCCCCATACCTATACCACTTAAGCAATTGAAAAAGCTCCAATCAGACTTACTTCACTTCGTTTGGAACTATAAAAAGCACAGGATCTCCAAAACAGTGTTGATGGCATCACGCAGTGAGGGGGGTCTAGCCTTCCCCAATATCGTTAAATACTACCAAGCCACACAGCTGAGAGCGCTGGCATCATGGTTTACCCAAAAATCATATAATAAGTGGACAGAGATCGAGAAACTATGGCTAGCCCCGATACACCCAAACAACTTATTATGGAATGCAAACGCGGAAGTAGCTCCAGAACGTCTTCTGGGTCCCATGTCCATGTTAAAGAGGATTTGGCGCAAATTAGCCCAACCTCACAAATTAACCTCAGAAAAATCGACCCTGACATCTTTTGTCTGCAACCCCAAGGTGCCAGATAGCCTCACGCATCAGATGTCATACCCTTGGTCCTCTAGGAACCTGTTCCACTTTGGAAGCATAATAGATCCCAGAACTCGTAGGCTCCTATCTTTTTCGGACCTGCAGGCCAAGCACAAACTCCCAAAACAAGCTTTTTATGGATACCTACAAATACGACATTACGCACTAACTATAGCCCCAAATCTACAATTCTCACCTCCATCCCCGTTTGAAACTACCATCATGGCAGGTAGCTCGCAGAAAGGGCTAATATCAGAAATATACAAGATTTTGAATACCATCGATCTGGAAGAGCAGGGTAAACATCAGTACATGCTCAGATGGGAGAAGATCCTTGGGGAAGAACTTCCATTAGCGCAGTGGCAGGCAATATGGAATCAGACAGCGAAAAGTTCAATGTGTACACTTTATAAGGAAAACTCATATAAAATTCTCTACTTCTGGTACATGACCCCAGATGTACTTCATACAATTTTCCCAGATAGCTCAGATAAATGCTGGCGATGTCAGGACGCTAAAGGTACTCTCATACATATATATTGGACTTGTCCGATATTAGCTCAGTACTGGGAGATGGTTCGCCATCTCCTCTCTCGCCTCTTAGAAGTAGAGGTCCAAGCGACTCCAAAATTCTTTCTATTAGGTCTATCACCACTAAAAATTTGCAGACCATATAAGAAATTAGTAAGACATATACTCACAGCAGCACGCTGTCTTATAGCCTTAAACTGGAAACGTACCTCTCCACCCTCAGCTGAAGATCTATACTCTAGAATTAAAGATATAGAGCTGATGGAGAAAATGACAGCTAGAATTCAGGACAAGCTGGAGGCGCATAACAGGGTCTGGGAGCTGTGGCACCTCCGGGAGGACCCACCATGACCAGGTAACAACGCCAATTAGAAGGCTTACTTTCTTCTTTTCCTTCTTTCCTTTCTTTCCTCCTATCCTATTCAGTAACTGAATGAGAGTTTATATAAGCATACCTGCATTACCATAGGAACCAACATTAGACAAGCCATGGAAAAAACAAAAAAAAAAAAAAAAAACAAAACACATGTGTAATACCGCAAATGGATATATTGTACAATGTTTGTGAATGTCTATGTTCCTCGATATTGTATTACTATAATCTTCAATAAAACCTGATATTTGAAAAAAAAAAATAAAAAAAAAAATATTTTTTCCTTTTTATTTTACCTTTTTTATTTTTACACTGTTTTTTTTTAAAAAAAAAATATTGTTTCACTTTTATTCCTATTACAAGGGATGTAAACATCCCTTGTAATAGAAAAAAAGCATGACAGGACCTCTTAAATATGAGATCTGGGGTCAAAAAGACATCAGATCTCAGATTTACACTAAAATGCAATAAAAAAAATGTCATTTAAAAAAATGAAAAAAAAAAAATGGCCCTTTTAAGAGCTATGGGCGGAAGCGACGTTTTGACGTCGCTTCCGCCCTGCAGTGTCATGGAGACAGGCGGGGGCCATCTTCCCCTCACTCGCCCCCATGCCAAGAAAGGCACAACATCCGATCGCCGCTGCCGACGGCTCCGGTAAGTGGCGGAGGGCACCGGGGCGTGGCAGGGGACCCTCTCCCGCTGGCGATAAAAGTGATCTGACTGCGAATCTGTCACAGAGACCACTTTTATCTTGAAGCGGACCGCTGGCCGAACCAAAGGATACCGGGGTTATGGCAGCTATCTGCTGCCATAACAACGATATCCTCCTTCAGAGTAAGGACGTATATCGGCGTGCGGCGGTTCGGAAGTGGTTAAGGGCCCTTTCGCACCTAGGCACTTGCAATGATATGCGTTTATGGTGTGCATTACTGCATGCATTTTAAAGCTGAACTCAAAGAATACGTTTAAATACACAAACAAAATACTTATATAGGAGTTGTTTTACCTGCTAAATGGTTTGTATTTTTGTCTATCCAGTCCTGGGATTTGCCCAACTCCATCACATACTGCATCCAAGCAGCTGATGACACCACTTGTAGTTAAAGAATAGATCTAGGCATCAGTATGTTATACATAATTACAGCTTGGACCAATGTAACTATGTATAGGACATACCAGGCCAATTCTGCTGGAAGCTGGAAATCACTGAAGCAGACTCCACTACTCCAGTGATCTTCACTTGCATTGTGAGCGCAGGAAGTTGGCTGCTTGGCACAGGCACCATTCAGCGAATGCAAGGAATGAAAGCGTTCTCTGATTGGATGAGGCAGAGCGGTGACATCACACTCTCCACCTCATCCAGCCAGAGAATGCTTTGCATTCATTCAGGAAAAGCATTCTCTGGATAGTGCCTGTGCTGAACGACCGACTCTCTGGGTTCACAGTGCATCAGGCCAGTCACTTGACATGGGACCTGGAAGTGAGTGAAGATCATTGGAGTACTGGGGCCCACTTCAGTGATTTCCATCTGCATGTACCAGGTATGTTGTATACATAGTTACATTAACCCAAGCTGGACCAATTTTAGTTAGTGTACATAGTTAATCTGGTTGAAACAAAGACACAAGTCCATCCAGTTCAACCAACAGAGAAAGTAAAAAAAAAAAATCTATCTATCTATCTATCTATCTATCTATCTATCTATCTATCTATCTATCTATCTATCTATCTATCTATCTATCTATCTATCTATCTATCTATCTATCTATCTATCTATCTATCTATCTATCTATCTATCCAGCTATCTATCTATATCGAATCTATCTATCTATCTTAATCGAATCTATCTATCTATCTTAATCGAATCTATCTATCTATCTATCTTAATCGAATCTATCTATCTTAATCGAATCTATCTATCTTAATCGAATCTATCTATCTTAATCGAATCTATCTATCTTAATCGAATCTAATCTATCTATCTATCTTAATCTAATCTAATCTATCTATCTTAATCGAATCTAATCTATCTATCTATCTTAATCTAATCTAATCTATCTATCTTAATCGAATCTAATCTATCTATCTATCTTAATCTAATCTAATCTATCTATCTTAATCTAATCTAATCTATCTATCTATCTATCTATCTATCTATCCTAATCTAATCTATCTATCCTAATCTAATCTATCTATCCTAATCTAATCTATCTATCGCCTAGAATTATTCTTTAATACGGTGGAGTTCTTCCTCCACCCCCAGCCTTCTGATTGGACTGTTGAATAGCAGCTGCTGACTGATGAGCTCATCCTTCTGCTTCAACCAACAGAGAAAGTAAAAAAAAAAAATCTATCTATCTATCTATCTATCTATCTATCTATCTATCTATCTATCTATCTATCTATCTATCTATCTATCTATCTATCTATCTATCTATCTATCTATCTATCTATCTATCTATCTATCTATCTATCTATCTATCTATCTATCTATCTATCTATCTATCTATCCAGCTATCTATCTATATCGAATCTATCTATCTATCTTAATCGAATCTATCTATCTATCTATCTTAATCGAATCTATCTATCTATCTATCTTAATCGAATCTATCTATCTATCTATCTATCTATCTTAATCGAATCTATCTATCTATCTATCTATCTATCTTAATCGAATCTATCTATCTTAATCGAATCTATCTATCTTAATCGAATCTATCTATCTTAATCGAATCTATCTATCTTAATCGAATCTATCTATCTTAATCGAATCTAATCTATCTATCTATCTTAATCTAATCTAATCTATCTATCTTAATCTAATCTAATCTATCTATCTTAATCTAATCTAATCTATCTATCTTAATCTAATCTAATCTATCTATCTATCTTAATCTAATCTATCTATCCTAATCTAATCTATCTATCCTAATCTAATCTATCTATCGCCTAGAATTATTCTTTAATACGGTGGAGTTCTTCCTCCACCCCCAGCCTTCTGATTGGACTGTTGAATAGCAGCTGCTGACTGATGAGCTCATCCTTCTGCTCTTTCCTCCTATAAAGATGTTTCTTGTCAATGCAGCACACTTGTTTGGCTCCCCGTTGTCTCTCCCTTTCCCAGTCTGAGTGTTGCTATATTAATACGTCAAATTACGTATAGTAATATGTCAAATTTTTGTACTAACACTTGTTTTAAAATAAACTACATAAAAAAAAATATAAATGTATTCATGAATAACTAGCTGCAATAATTTGTTTTTAAACTCTATGTGCAGATGAGCTTTAAAGCAAATCCAAGGGGAAATGACTGTATACTGCTGGGGAGGGGGCATGAAAGCAAACTTGTTGCTTTGTTCTTCATAGGCAAAGCACAGATTTGTTTTACGTGTTTTTGATGTTGAGGCTCCAAAGACAAACACATAACATGTTTCTGTTCATTTCTTTGTGTCTGCTTAACACATGTTCACACACAAAAATGGAACATGTCCTACTCTTTCAGATGTGCCCTGAGCTGCAGAACAGCAATTAGTTTCTGCTTAAAATTTGTAGTATGTCTCTCACAAATTAAGAAAATGGCCCTTCTTTAATCAACATGAAGTGAGTGTGTGTCACCATTGTGTCACCATTGTGTCACCATTGGAACACATCCGGCACAATGGACTTCTGCATTGTAGACTGTTGAAGCCAGGCTAGCCCACCTTTTACTAAAGCAGGCCACTTCCATTATCTTATTTTACAATCTCCTTTAGATTTGCTAAAAGCTGTATAGGGTCAAGGACTGTCTGATCGGACATAAATTGTATGGATGGTTTGGCTGGGCCCTCCCTATGTAGTTGGTAAATATACATATAAGTACACATTACAATCTAACTGTAGTATCATTATTATTAGTAGTAGTAGTAGTACTTACCTAAACTGTTCAATCTGTATCCAGTCAGGAAGGCCTGTGCAATACACCATTGGTCTCCAAACTGTGGCACGTGGGTCAGATGTGACTTTTTGCTGACTCTTATCTGGCTGTTGGAGCACTTTTCCTCTGCTACAAAGCACTATATCTCCCACTGAACACCAACAGTGCGGCATATATCCTGCCACTGACACCTACGATGGGGCATTATCCCTCCCATTGATACCAGTGATGTGGCACTGTTCCTTCTACTAATGCCAGTGATGGAACACTATTCCTCCTACTGATACCGATGGGGCACTGTACCTCCTACTGATACAGATGATGAGGCACTTTTACTCCCACAAATACATATGATAGAGCACTATTCCTCCCACGAATACCAATGATGGGGTACTATTCCCCCACTAATACCCATGATGGGCACTATTCCTCCTACTAATACCAATGATGGGGTATTATGCCTCCCACTAACACCCATGATGGGGCACTATTCCTCCCGCTAATACCAATGATGGGGCACTATTCCTCCCACTAATACCAATGATGGGGCACTATTCCTCCCGCTAATACCAATGATGGGGCACTATTCCTCCCGCTAATACCAATGATGGGGCACTATTCCTCCCGCTAATACCAATGATGGGGCACTATTCCTCCCGCTAATACCAATGATGGGGCACTATTCCTCCCGCTAATACCCATGATGGAGCACTATTTCTCCCATTAATACCAATGATGGGTTATTATTCCCCCCACTAATACCCATGATAGGGCGCTATTCCTTCCACTGATGCCAATAATGGAACACTATTCCTCTGACTATTCCTTCTACTAATATTAATGATGGGGGGGGGGTAGGCTATTCCTCCTAATACCAATGATGGGACACTATTCCTCCTAATACCAATGATGGGACACTATTCCTCCTCCTAATACCAATGATGGGACACTATTCCTCCTCCTAATACCAATGATGGGACACTATTCCTCCTCCTAATACCAATGGTGGAGCACTATTCCTCCTCCTAATACCAATGATGGGACACTATTCCTCCTCCTAATACCAATGGTGGAGCACTATTCCTCCCACTGATACCAATGATAGGGCACTACTCCTCCTACTAATACCAACGATTCCTTCTACTAATACTATTGATGGGGCACTATTCCTCCCACTAATACTAATGCTGGGAAACTATTCCTCCCACTAATACCATTGATGTGACACTTCTATTGACAACAGGAGCTGTGTAATTGTTTCACTCTTCTTGACCACCAATTTGAGCCACTGTTTACTTCCAGTGTTACCAGAAAGATTTTTTTTACTGCCAATGGCCACAATCCAGCCCCCCTAGAGTCTGAAGGACAGTAAGCTGGCTGTTGTTTAAAAAGTTTGGAGACCCCTGCACTACACAATTGTTGGTAGATCTAAGGGAGATTGTACAGCCAGATTGTAATGTGTGTGGTTCGCCTAAAGGAGATTTGTACAATCAACTTATAATGCTGTTTTTGAAAGATTTTTATTTGTATTGATCTAGAGAACCAGAATGCAAGCCAGTTTTTTTCCCAACATATTTATAGTGCAACTCAGTGATTGGTTGGAAATGGCCCTGTTAAAACCAACGTGTTTTTTTTTTTTCATGCCCATGCATTTTTCCTATGTTGGTATATGAAACATAGAGCATGGCAATGCAGTTAGTGTGAGTGAGCCAGTTGGGGCAGCTTGTGTCATTTTGTTTGGCTCGCTCCCAGTCATTTTTGTCCTTGACATTTTGGGGGGATAGTAGTCGAGAACACATATAAGATATGCCAGTCACACAAGTTTGGCTCTGATTAAAGCATAAACATTACAGAATCGTGTAGATGTTGACTATTGCATTTTCCATTTCATGTCATATTTGCAGACTTGTCAAAGCACTTAGTTCAGAATTACAGTGACGTGGAGGAGTTAATGGATGCCGGGAACATTAATAGGACCACAGCTGCCACCGGAATGAATGATGTGAGCAGTCGATCGCACGCCATTTTTACCATCAACTTCACTCAGGTAGGCGTCGTGCCTGACTGCCTCGATTTCTGCTAATAAGTATAATTTTTTTTTTCTTTATCCTGGTGCCGAGTCATGTTCAGACAACAACAGAAACAGGAGTACAAGCTCTAATGTTGAATACACAATGGGGGAACATAATCTGAAAATTGTTCCGTAATGGTTCTCTGAAGTGATCAGAATGTTCCTTACTCTTTAAAATAAAATACTTTTTTTTTTTTGTCAAAGCATGAACACTGAGACATCAGATTGGCCCACAGCACTGCTCCTTCCTCTCCCAGTCTGAGTGCTACAGAACTCTGGCTGCATTTAACAATACATTTTATTATTCTTTAATTATAAATACATGAGATATTATTATTTTATTTAGATCTGCCTAAGAATTTACTAGAGCTGCACGATTAATCGTTAAAAATCAGGATTTTTTTTTTCCCCCCTTGCGATCTTAACAAAGCATTTTCCCAATTTTTTTTTTCTATGCTGAGAATTCTCTGCTCAAGCCAACAGCTGTCAAAAAACAAAACAAAACAGGCAGTCTGCCAAGTATCACACCATTCCTGGCTGAGCTAACTATAAACATTGTAAGGTTTTATTCTTTATTATATCAGACGAATGAACTTCGGTCTGTAAATAAGGGAAGTTTAACTACTTAAAGACTAAACCTTTTTCTGACACTTGTTGGTTTCAAGTTAAAATCAGTATTTTTTTTGCTAGAAAATTACTTAGAACCCCCAAATTATATATGTTTTTTTTAACAGAGATCCTTGAATATAAAATGGTGGTTGATGCAATATTTTATGTCACACTGTATTTGCGCAGCGGTCTTTCAAATGCAATGAATGAAAAAAAAAAAACTAAACAGCAACGTTAGCCTATTTTTTTTTTTTTTATAATGTATAATGTGAGAGATGTTTCACGGCAAGAATCGTGAGAGAATCATGATCTTTATTCGAAGCAAAAAAATGGTGATTCTTAATTTGGCAAGAATCGTGCAGCTCTAGAGTTTAGAGCCCTTGCACACTGGGGCGGTTTGCAGGCGCTATTGCGGTAATAATAGCGCCTGCAAACCGCCCCGAAAGTGCCGTTGCTTTCGTTCCAGTGTGAAAGCCCCGAGGGCTTGCACACTGGAGCGATGCGCTGGCAGGACGGTAAAAAAAGTCCTGCCAGCAGCATCTTCGGAGCGGTGAAGGAGCGGAGTGTATACCGCTGCTTTACCGCTCCTGCACATTGAAATCAATGGGACGGCGCGGCTATACCGCCGGCAATGCGCCTCTGCAGAGGCGCTTTGCGGTGGTATTTAACCCTTTCTCGGCCGCTAGCGGGGGGTAAAACCGCCCCGCTAGCGGCCGCATACCGACGGTAAAACGCCGCTAATAATGGCATCGTTTTACCGCCGACGCCGCCCCCCGCCCCAGTGTGCAAGGGCTCTTACTCAATGCAGGTTCATAAAAACAACCTCTAAAAGCATTTTTTTTTTTTTTTTTTTTTTAGTTCTGGATAGAATAGACAAGAGTTTGGCCCCCTGTCAAGCTTTTATTGCTTTCTGTGTTCCTGGGGACTCCGTGGGGGAGATTTACTAAAACTGGTGCACTCAAAATCTGGCGCAGCTCTGCATAGTGAATAACCAGCTTCCAGGTTTTATTGGAAAAGATTAATTGAACTGAAATTAGAAGCTGATTGGCTATTATGCACAACTGCACCAGATTCTGAGTGCTCCAGTTTTAGTAAATCTGCCCCAATGTGTCAGGTGACTACTGTCATCAAGACCAAAAGTGAGGTGGAATATAACATTTTAATGTTGTCACCAGAACAAGATGTACATAATCTAAGTCAGTTGTGGTCAACTTTCTGTGCAGCCCCTGACAACCCCCAAGGGCCACACATCATATTCAATAATTTAATGTTACAGAAAGCCATAGGACACTGCAGCCATGCAACAGGGGATGGTTAAAGACTGCCAACATGCTATAGGACTTGTTGGAGAATGTGATTATGCTATAATAGTTGTTGGAAACTGGGGACGTGCCTCAGAAAGTTGTCAAAGACTGGAGACACGTTATTAGAGACTGCTAGAGATCACTGCTATTTACAGGGCAAAAAAAGAAACACAGATTAATGTATGAAGGTAATGTATGAGGACTGCACTAAAAGTGCCAAAGGGACTCAGGTTGGCACCAGGGACCCAAGTCTTCCACTTGGAAGACCTGTTACCGTGGGTGACAACTGTATAAGAAAGATAGACATCTTATTCTGATTGTGTTATAAGTGGTTAGATTAGTAAACTGCCAGAGCCATTATTTACCAAGCTTAAGCTGGCCTTAATAATAATGATTATTATTAGAGCTGGACTTTTATGGCCCGTACACACGATCCGAATATCGTACGACCGTTCTCGCTTAATAGTCGCAAGTAGAAATTGAATAGCTAAATAAAGTCATGAAAGTTCTCGTACGACAGACAAAAAAATCGTAAGTGATGTCATGTGTTGTAATATATTTGTATTGTATTTTCGGACGACAACTATACTGACTAAACGAAAATCGTACGATCTGGAATCATACGACGAAAATTTTCGGGTATGTCTGATCGAATAATATCGGATAAACGGTCATGATCGGCTGTCGAAAGTAGTGTACACACGATCCGAATATCGTACGATCCTTCCTCGGACGACCGTTTTTCGTACGATATTCGGATCGTATGTACGGGCCATTAGGTTCACACATGTCTGGTGCGAATTTCCCCTCAGTTTTCATTGTACATTTTTTAAAAGCAGCTGTTTAGCAGGTCAGCTGAGATTTAGCTGTGTTTCAGATGCAATTTTTTGGAGCCGGCGTCTTTAACATTAGCTAGTTGTTGAGAAACGGGCTGGGAAGCTGGCCGCCTCGTCCTTGATTACGGATGACTCATTAGCTGTCAGCAGAGTTCCCCGCTGACAGCTAAATGTAATAAAGAAAAAAAAAAATTGGCAGCAATAAAAAATTGTGAAAAAATGGTGTGGGGGTCCCACCCAATCCATACTAGGCCCTTTCGGGTCTAGTACAGATTTTAAGGGGAACCCCATGTCTAAATTGTGAGGGGGGATTTTTTTGTGTGGAGACCCCTCAAATCCAGACCCAGGTGGGGGATGAGTGAATACAGGGGGGCTCTGGGTCATTGGATGGCACCGTCCCTTGTGACGTCATCAACCGGTGCATGCTGGGCCTGGGGTCGTGGGGGTGGCGGGCGTCGTGACTGACAATGGATCTACACCGGGGGGACATTTTAATAAAGGAATTGTCAAAAACCTGCCAGGCTGCATGCTCGGATTTTCTGATCAAATTTGTGTTCAAAACTGAGATGTGCAAATCAGGTGCGTTTCCATAGAAAGCAATGCGCCTGGAATTCACACCTGAATCGCACTTCAGTGCTCAGAATACGCACAGGACTCTCTTTAAATTCCCAGCAAATTTGCACTGCGGCTGCACCGCTTATTACATAGTTACATAGTAGGTGATTTTGAAAAAAGACACAAGTCCATCAAGTCCAACCTATGTGTGTGATTATGTTAGTATTACATTGTATATCCCTGTATGTTGCGGTCGTTCAGGTTCTTATCTATTCGTTTTTTGAAACTATTGATGCACCCCGCTGAAACCACCACCTGTGGAAGGGAATTCCACATCCTTGCCGCTCTTACAGTAAAGAACCCTCTACGCAGTTTAAGGTTAAACCTCTTTTCTTCTAATTTTAGTGAGTGGCCACGTGTCTTATTAAACTCCCTTCAGCGAAAAAGTTTTATCCCTATTGTGGGGTCACCAGTATCGTATTTGTAAATTGAAATCATATGGTCTCTCAATCGCCTCTTCTCCAGAGAGAATAAGGCCCCTTTCACACTGGGGCGGTAGGGGGCGTCGGCGGTAAAACAGTGCTATTTTTAGCGCTGTTTTACCGTGGTATTCGGCCGCTAGCGGTGCGGTTTTAACCCCCCGCTGGCGGCCGAAGAAGGGTTAAAACCCCTCGTATAGCGCGGCTATAGCCGCGGTATTACCGCGGTATAGCCGCGCTGTCCCATTGATTTTAATGAATACACTGCTCCTTCACCGCTCCAAAGATGCGGCTCGCAGGAGATTTTTTCTTCTCCTGCCAGCGCACCGCTTCAGTGTGAAAGCCCTCGGGCTTTTACACTGAACAAACAGCGGATGCTGTTTAGGGGCGGTTTGCAGGCGCTATTTTTAGCGCAATAACGCCTGCAAACCGCCCCAGTGTGAAAGGGGCCTTAGTTCAGTGCTCGCAACCTTTCCTCATAACTACACTGAGCAAAATTATACACGCAACATTTTTGTGTTTTCCCCTATTTATCATGAGCTGAACTTAAAGATCTATGACTTTATGTACACAAAAGGCCTATTTCTCTCAAATATTGTTCACAAATCTGTGTTAGTGAGCACTTCTTTGTCGAGATAATCCATCCACCTCACAGGTGTGGCATATCAAGATGCTGATAAGACAGCATAATTATTGCACAGGTGTGCCTTAGGCTGGCCACAATAAAAGGCCACCCTAAAATGTGCAGTTTTATCACACAGCACAATGCCACAAGTTTTTGAGGGAGCGTGCAATTGGCATGCTGACTGCAGGAATGTCCACCAGAGCTTTCGCCCTTGAATTGAATGTTCATTTCTCTACCATAAGCCGTCTCCAAAGGTGTTTCAGAGAATTTAGCAGTACATCCAACCGGCCTCACAACCGCAGACCACGTGTAACCACACCAGCCCAAGACCTCCACATCCAGCATCTTCACCTCCAAGATCATCCGAGACTGGCCACCGGAACAGCTGCTGCAACGATCGGTTTGCATAACCAAAGAATTTCTACACAAACTGTCAGAAACCTTCTCAGGGAAGCTCATCTGCATGCTTGTTGTCCTTATCGGGGTCTCAACCTGACTGCAGTTCGTCATCGTAACCGACTTGAGTGGGCAAATGCTCACATTCGATGGCATCTGGCACTTTGTTCTCTTCACAGATGAAATCCCGGTTTTCACTGTACAGGGCAGATGGCAGACAGCGTGTATGGAGTTGTGTGGGTGAGCGGTTTGCTGATGTCAACGTTGTGGATCGAGTGGCCCATGGTGGCGGTGGGGTTATGGTATGGGCAGGCATATGCTATGGACAATGAACATAGGTGCATTTTATTGACAGCATTTTGAATGCACAGAGATACCGTGATGAGATCCTGAGGCCCATTGTTGAGCCATTCATCCACAACCATCACCTCATGTTGCAGCATGATAATGCACAACCTCATGTTGCAAGGATCTTTACACAATTCCCGGAAGCTGAAAACATCCCAGTTCTTGCATGGCCAGCATACTCACCGGACATGTCACCCATTGAGCATGTTTGGGATGATCTGGATCGGCTTATACGACAGCGTGTTCCAGTTCCTGCCAATATCCAGCAACTTCGCACAGCCATTAAGAGGAATGGACCAACATTCCACAGGCCACAATCAACAACCTGATCAACTCTATGCGAAGGAGATGTGCTGAACTGTGTGATGCAAATGGTGGTCACACCAGATACTGACTGGTTTTTGGATCCCCTGGACCCCCCGAATACAGTAAAACTGCATATTTTAGAGTGGCCTTTTATTGTGACCATTGTAAGGCACACCTGTGCAATAATCATGCTGTCTAATCAGCATCTTGATATGCCACACCTGTTAGGTGGATGGATTATCTCGGCGAAGGAGAAGTGCTCACTAACACAGATTTAGACAGATTTGTGAACAATATTCGATAGAAATAGGCCTTTTGTGTACATAGAAAAGTTGTATATCTTTAAGTTCAGCTCATGATAAATAGGGACAAACACAAGTGTTGCGTTGTTTATAATTTTGCTCAGTATAATATCCTCCAGACCCTTTATTAGCTTTGTTGCCCTTCTTTGTACTCGCTCCATTTCCAATACATCCTTCCTGAGGACTGGTGCCCAGAACTGGACAGCATACTGCAGGTGCGGCCGGACCAGAGTCTTTTAGAGTGAGAGAATTATCACTTTATCTCTGGAGTTAATCCCTTTTTTTTAAAACATGCCAATATTCTGTTTGCTTTGTTAGGATCAGTAATGGCATGTAATGCCAAGCTGCTGCTATCATCTACTAGGACCCCCAGGTCCTTTTTCCATCCTAGATTCCCCCAGAGGTTCTCCCCCCAGTGAACAGATTGCATTCATATTTTTGCCACCCAAATGCATTATTTTACATTTTTCTACATTAAACCTCATTTGCCATGTAGTTGCCCACCCCATTTAATATATGTGAACCGGCTGCATAGAAAGCCCCTTTGATTCGCATGTCATGCAAATCGGATGCAGTTCAAAACGCATCCAATTTGCATTTAGATTGTGAGCTCTAATGAGCAGGGCTCTCTGATTCCTCCTGTACCAAATTGTAATGCAACTGTAATGTCTTCCTTTTTTTTGTTAAGCGCTGTGCAAACTGTTGGCGCTATATAAAACCTGTATAATAATAATATTAATATATTGTATTTGTTGTGATTTTTTTTTTTTTTTTTTTTTACACCGGTTAGTCAGCATAGGCGTTAGGAGGGGAGAGAGAGCATGTTTAAGACTACAGTAGTTAGGATTTAGCCGGAATTCTACTTTAAAGCTAGAGTGGATGGGCAGCACTTACGATTCCTACCCTTTTCCCTTTGCAGCCCAAATTTCCTCTCTAATTATAGGCGCAGTTGAAGTTCTGTTTTGCACATGGGACAGTTGGCAGAGCCTGCAGGATATGTTAATTTAATCAATTGAAGTTTCCCTCAAACTAAAGTTATTGTCTTGTATTTCACCACTTCGTGTCACTTTCTGCACTGGCAGTTCCATGCCAACCAGTTATTTTAATCTGTCTAATTTGTTTCTTTCCACCAGGCTAAATTTGATGCTGAGATGCCTTGTGAGACAGTAAGCAAGATTCATTTAGTGGATCTGGCTGGAAGTGAGAGAGCCGATGCTACCGGCGCAACTGGCGTGCGACTTAAAGAAGGAGGAAACATAAATAAATCTCTTGTAACTCTGGGAAATGTCATTTCTGCCTTAGGTATGCTGCTATGTTTTATATTCTTAAAGATACAGCCTCGTTTTTGACCAGGATTCATGCTACCTCCATATTTAGGGTGCAACATTAAACAAGGTCAGCATGCACAGCCCCATAACCTGCTGCCTCCCCCTTCCTTTACAGGATCCTGCTTAAAATATGTGCCTAAAGTACTTTCGTTTATGCGCATATATACGCATTTGTGCATATACGTGTGTAAAATCTGCAGAACTACGTGTGTAAATTCTGCAGCTGTTTACTACTTGTTATGTGTACAACTAAACGCAACGCACATTTTCATATGTAGATGTAGCTGTGTGTATGGGCTCATTGATTACTATAGTGCTGCGTTTGCATAAAAAAAAAATCTAAACGCAGCGTTATTTTCTGTCCGTGTGAATGAGTACATACAATATGTTTTTAAATTTATGGCTGTAAGGATATTATATTTTGATAAAAATAAGTTGGTGTTTATATTTGATCCTCCTTGTTGGACCATTTAGCAGTAGTTTGACATTTTTTGTTTTTGTTCCTTCCTCCACTTGTGACCACATCACCACTGTTTAAGCGTTAGACCGCTGTTCTATCGAAAAATGCCCTCCGTTAAAAAATCCCTCCGATTGGTCTGAGCATGCACAGTACGCAACGGCACTCCAGCTGATATGTTGATCAGCTGGCATGACGTCAATGCGGTGCATGCGCAGATCATCACGGGCAGTATCCGACGATCTGCTAATTACAGAGGGAGAATGCAATTGTCAGATTGTGCCTCGCTATTGCAGGGCGGGTTGTGGGCGTCTTGAAGGGCGGGTTTTGTGCTTGTTTGTTTTAAGCCGCCCTTAGACAAAGCCAAAACCCGCCGTTAAACACACTGAAGCCGCCGTGCAAAAGACGAGGAAAACGCGCTGTTCAATACAGCCAAAACCTGCCCCGCAACATTGAGGCAGAATTTGACAATTTTGTTCTCTCTGCGCTTAGCAGATCGTCAGATACTGATCAACATATCAGCTGGAGTGATGTTGCGTACTGCGCATGTGCAGACCCATCTGAGGCATTTTTCGACGAAGGGCATTTCTCGATAGAACACCGGCCATACAGGGTTCAAATCTGCTGAATGACCGAGATTCGAATCGTTAATGGGCAGGCCAAAAGTACCAAATTGATCGATCAAAGAGGGGGGATTTCGGGACTTTGAATGAGGGGGGTGAGAGTGGCTAAATGATAAGTCGGTTTTGAAAAGGATACCTTTTATTGTCGAAAAGTATCACAGCATAAATTAAATGCAATGAGTAAATATACTATCACATGTTAAAAACCATGTATGATATAAACAGTAATGCGACTTGACAGGCCCATGGTATGGTAAAAGGTAAGATCTTCCATGTGGAAACAAATTAAGATCACAATCTACAACAATCTAGTGCATACAGTATTTTAGAATCAATAAATATCTACAGAAGAAGTGCATCCAGTAGGCCCGACGCGTTTTGTGTATATAAAATTACAGTCTTTGGGGACAGGTGCACTTGGGTCCACAACAAAACATGAATAAATAAATATGTACCACGGTTGAAACCATATGTGGGAGAAGTATATACATATAGGGAGAGAGATGGAAATTCATCCCTATGGATTCTTATGCTGCGTACACACAATCGGAATTTCCGACAGAAAGAGTCCGATGTGAGCTTTTCATCGTATATTCCGACTGTGTGTATGCCCCGGACTTTTTCCGTCGAAAATTCAGATGGACTTAGATAGAGAACATGTTCTGTATTTTTACGATGGAAAAACTTACTATCGGAAAAACTGCTCGTCTGTATGCTGTTCCGAGGCACCAAAAATGACGCATGCTCTGAAGCAAGTACGAGACGGAAGCGCTCGGTCTGGTAAAACTTGCATTCGTAATGGAGATCGCACATTCCTCATGCTGCAAATTCTTCGACCTTTTAATGTGGACAAGAATGCACTGAAAAACAGATACAAACTGACTACACGCACTGAAGAACAGATACAAACCCCACAAGCACAAACTGAAGAGCAGTAACAGACTGAAAAGCACGAAAGCTGAAAAGCGCGAATCGTCTCTCACCAAACTTCTACTAACACGAGATTAGCAGAAGGAGCCCAAAGGGTGGCGCACTGGCTATTGAACTTCCGTTTTCTAGTCCCGTCGTACGTGTTGTACGTCACCGCATTCTGGACGGTCGGAATTTGGTGTGACCGTGTGTATGCAAGACAGCTTGAGCGGAATTCCGTCGGAAGTCCGTCGGAAAAACCTTCACAGTTTATTCCGACGGAAAAAACGGTCGGGTGTACAGGGCATTACAAGCCTGGAGAGTCTGAATCTGTGCATCCAGACAGGGAGGGCTGCCAAAGGTATCATTCCCGGGATCTGAGGTCAAAACCCGGCATTGAACAGACTGGGCGCATACCATGATGTCAACAAAGATGAGAAACACATAGCCAAATAGTAGTAGGTGTGGGTTCAAATTCTGGAAATTAATTACAATAGGTGCATTGTAAATGCGTATTACAGTGTACCACTAATGAAATGTGCTATAATAGAAACCCAACACCGCAAATCCAATTAAAGGATATGAGTGTGATGTAATAAATGTGCTGGATGGACTATAGCCACAGTAAAGATGTGGATTAAAGAACCATCATGAAAGGAAGTGGAGGGGAAAAAAAAGTGTGAAAAATGCCAACTAAATACTAAAGGGGCATAAGTGTCAAAAAGGTAAGCAAATAATTACCTATAGTAAAAAATATATTCGTATGTGGTCCATGGAGGTGCAGGGAGAGACAGGACGTGCTGCCTGGTGGGGAGGTTGACAGTGAATGGGAACACTATATGTGATCAGCGGGCTCCTCCCAACGTCACACAGGTACAATAATTAGGAAGGGGAACATACCTGCCAGAGGGGCGCCCACCGCCCATCAAGCTAGGCACATAAATTGATCGATCAAGCAAATTGGGTACAACCGGCGTGCCGAATTCTCTTGTGATTATCGCTAACGGCTGCTATAGCCGCTAGCGATAATCATTGTCTTATCCCCCCCACCAGGAGCAGACAATCAGTCAGCAGGAAGGACCCCCCCTGTCTGCACTGTCTGCATTGATGCATTGATGGGGGAATCGTGCAAACTTATTTCCTGCAACCCGTTGTAGGAAAAAAAATGTGCAACATGTATAGCCTGCCTTAGTTAGGTGATGTATTGACTGACGGAGCCTATAACAGTAGGCTATCCAGGACAGGTCAGTGTTAAGCAAATATATACAATGTATGGCTTTGGAGCGGGGGGGGGGGGGGGGGGGGTGTAAAATGTAACCTTGCAGACCGTGACCGGTCCTCTTTCAAGCTGACATTGCCTCGCACAGTTTCCATTTCATTGTTATTGTTGCACTCAGTGTTTTGTAGCTTTGACATATAATATGCCTTGCCGTGGTCCATTTAAAAGTTTAAATTATGTTGTCTACTTTATGACTGTAAAAATGCAGAGAATATCCCGGGGGGGGAAAAGTGAAGCTTATTCCTTAAAAATGATTTTCGCCTTTTTTCTTCTTTGTTCTCAGCTGATTTATCTCAGGACGCAACCAACCATCTTGCGAAGAAAAAGCAAGTGTTCGTGCCTTACCGGGATTCTGTTCTGACTTGGCTGTTAAAAGATAGCCTGGGAGGAAACGCTAAAACTATAATGATTGCCAGTAAGGTTTTAGTACTCCTCTATTTTTAATCACTGCTTTATATGCTCAGCTGTACTGTGCCACTCTGTATTTCTCTATTTAAAGATGCAGAAAACATTTAAAGAACAACTTCAGACAAAGATGGACAATTAAAGGATAGCTTTAAAAAAGGCCTAGATGCATCTGTAAATGCACAAAATATAAGTGGATATTCCTATTTAGAGGTAATAATGACCGGGGTAGTTGATCAGGGAATATCCAATTGCCTCATAGGGAATCGAGAAGGATTTTTTTTACTCCGATGGAACACATTGGATCATGCTTTATTGGGGTTTTTTTTTTGTTTGCCTCCCTCCTCCTATAGGATAATATGTGTGTGTGTGTGTGTGTGTGTGTGTGTGTGTGTATATATATATATATATATAGAGGCTTTCCATTTGTGTGTGTTGTGTTTTTTTTTTTTTTTTTTATTATTGGTTGAACTAGATGGACCAGTGTCTTTTTTTTTTTTTTTTTTTTTTTCAAATTGCATAATAATTTAGCTTCTGTGACCAAAAAAAACCAAAACCTTTTGTGTGGCGATAGTAATCATTAGGGGATATTTACTAAAACTGGTGCAAACAGAATTTGGTGCAGCTCTGCTCATTAACCAATCTGCTTCCAGGTTTTATTATTAAAGCTTAAAGGGGTTGTAGACCCTTGTGTTTTTTCACCTTAATTCATCGTATGCATTAAGGTGAAAAGACTTCTGACAGTGACTGGCCCCCCAGCCCCCCTGTTTTACTCACCTGAGCCTGTTTGTTCCCTCGGTGGAGACGCGCTTGCCTTCTCTGCCCGGGGTTCTCAGCTCTTAATTGGATAGATTGATAGCAGCGCAGTTATTGGCTTCAAGACAAGTATTCGGCGCAAGAATTAAAAGCAAAAATCCAAATCATATAACAAAGTACATAAATGAACTCTAAATAGGATGAGGAAATTGTATTAAGAGTAGAGTCCGTCATGTAACACAGCAGATGAGATGGAGGTGTTATGTGTAGTCCACATTCATGGCAGCCTTCCGGTGGGAGTGAAAGCCAAAAGACACTGTAAAACAAGGAAACGGAGGCGCCTCTGGGTGCAGACTTTAAAACAATTTAATATAAAAAAGGCAACAGCAGGGTTTGCACTCACATTTAAGAGGGAGGTTTACAGCCATTGGCTTCGGCTGCTGTCAATCAAATCCAATGACGCGGGGGCCTAGTCCGGCATTCTGTATCTATGGACGCAAATGCTGGACTCGGGAGCGCGCACGCAAGGTAACCCCCCCGGGAGATTCTCCCAGCTTCTCCCAGGGGGTTTACCGATGCAAGGAGGAGCCCCGAGTGCTGCCGGGGGACCCCAGAAGAGGAGGATCGGGGCCACACTGTGCAAAATGAACTGCACAGTGGAGGTAAGTATGATATGTTATTTTTAAAAAAAAAAAAGAGGAAGGTTTACAATCACTTTAACTGAGCAAGCTAAAAGCGGAACTCCACCCAAAAGGGCAAGTTTTGCTTTAAGGCCTCCTCCCTGCCTCCTGTTTTTGAAATGGAGCATTTGGTGAGGATGGGGGGTGTGGCTACCCGATTTTGACAGGTACAGTGCCTTGAAAAAGTATTCATACCCCTTGGCATTTTCCACATTTTGTCATGTTACAACCAAAAACTAATAGGATTTTATGCGATGAACCAGTAGTAGTAGTAACCTTTTTGGCATGCCGGGGGTAAAGGTTTTTGTTTTTTTGCGGACAATGGCTAGTGTTAGCGCTTCAATCATCACGGCACCATGCTTGATATGGTGTCAGGGTGATTTAAGTGCATTATTTCTCTTATAACATTGTAGTAATAAATGAAATAGTTCAACTCGCCATATTGCAGAATCAGTGGGAGCACTGAGCATGTCACTTGCCACGCTGCCTGCCACCAGATGTGGATTGTCACTTGCTACACCACCTTCCACGTTGCCTGCCACAAGGTGTGGATTGCCACTTGCCATGCCACCTGCCACGCTGCCTGTCACCAGATGCAGAATGTCACTTGCCATGCTGCCTGCCACCACTGCATTGGTGGCAGCACTGGTCCATTTAGCACAGATGTAGGCCGCCCACCCAGGTGTCTCATGCCGGCCGCACCTGCGGCCCGGCTGCAGAAAGACCATGGCCCGGTAATGGGCCGCGGCCTGGGGGTTGACGACCCCTGTGATAGACCAACACAAAGTGGTACACAATTGTGAAGTGGAAAGAAAATGATAAATGGTTTTCAAAATTGTTTACAAATAAATATCTGAAAAGTGTGGCGTGCATTTGTATTCAGCCCCGTTACTCCGATACCCCTAACTAAAATCGCCTAATTTGTAAATTGAGTCCACCTGTGTGTAATTTCATCTCCCTATAAATACAGTTGTTCTGTGAAGCCCTCAGAGGTTTGTTAGAGAACCTTATTGAACAAACAGCATCATGAAGGTCAAGGAACACCCCAGACAGGTCAGGGATGAAGTTTTGAAGAAGTTTAAAGCAGGGTTAGGTTATAAAAAATAACCAACACTTTAAACATCTCACGGAGCACTGTTCATTACATCACCTGAAAATGGAATGAGTATGGTACAACTCCAAACCTACCAAGACATGGAGGAATTTAAGGGCACTGCTTGTTAAAGTTTACTATCTAGGAGGGAGGGTAAAGAGATACAGAAGATAATAACTGTGGGGGATGATCTGACAGACAAAGTAAAAGTACAGTGGTTAGGTGAAGGCAGAGTAGGCTTCTCTGAAGAGAAGGGTTTTCAGGGATCGTCTAAAAGCAAGCAGAGCTGGAGTTAGTTGGACAGATTTGGGTAGTGAGTTCCATAGGATAGGAGAGGCTTGGCCTGGAGGCTAGCATGGGAGGAAGTGACGGAACTAGAGAGCAGGTGGTCTTGGGAGGAACAAAGGGAACCAGTAGATTGGTATTTTGAGACTAGGTTAGTGATGTAGCTGGGGGCCGAGTTGTGGATGGCTTTTTAAGTTGTTGTTAGTATTTTGAATTGAATTTGTTGGGTGAGTGGAAATTTTGGTTTGTCACTAGAAAAGAAATAGATTCAATTCTTCCAATGGAAAAACTAGTTCTGGTGACCTGGGGCCCCAAATGATTCCCTTTAATTTGCAGGGATTTCCTCCCTCTTCCTTTTTTGGCTATGGGACAGGAAGTGAAGAAAAATCTCCCCAATGGGACACAGGTGGCAAAAAAATAAATGATCTGACAGGTATTATATCCCTTCCTTACTCAATCCAAAATGAAAAAAAATATTTGCCAATAGTTCTAGTTTAAACATATGTTTAATGATTTAGAATGAATGGATTTATATTTAAATTGAGTTTAATTTTAAATCTGTAAAATAGGAAACAAAGCTGAGTGTTATTTATTAACCAGAAATTAGTCAAAGTTGAACTGAATTAAAAAAAATGAAGATTTGTAGTTATGGACAACATCTAGAAGTGTTGATTGTGCCTAAGAAATTCCCTTAAAGTCATACCTCTAAAAAACTTGTAGTGCACTTCCTGTTATGTGTGTGCCTAGGCATTCCATATAGCTTATAGCTGTAGATCGGCTATATATGAGATCTCTGGCACCGCTGCCTCTCACAGCTAGTCTCAAGAGATGTATAGTGAGATATGATAATGACATGGTTGTGCTGCTAACTGTTCTCCTTTTCTGGAGCCTCTGACATAAGAAAGAAAAACCTTGCATTTACCAAGATGGCCTGCCCCAAATAGTGCAGGAAATGGCATAGTAAATCAGAAATTGGGGAAGATCAGCTGCAGGGAGACCACCGTGCATCCGAAAAGTATTGACAGCACTTCACTTTTTCCATGTTGGTATGCTACAGTCTTATTCCAAAATGGATTAAATTCATTATTTTCCTGAAACTTCTATAAACAATACCCCATAATGACAACACAAATGAAGTTTGTTTGAAATACTTGCAAATTTATTAAAAATAAAACATGAAAAAAATCCTATTTACATAAGTATTCACAGCCTTTGCTCAATACTTTGTTGAAGCACCTTTGGCACCAATTGCAGCCTCTAGTCTTTTTGAGTATGATGCACACCTATTTATGGGCAGTTTCTCCCATTCTTCTTTGCAGGACCTCTCAAGCTCCATAAGGTTGGATGGGGAGTGCCGTGCACAGCCATTTTTAGATCTCAATGTTCAATCGGGTTAAAGTCTGGGTTCCTGCTGGGCCACTCAAGGACATTCACAGAGTTGTCCCGTAGCCACCTCTTTTGTTATCTTGGGGGTCATTCTTAAGGTCATTGTCCTGTTAGAATATGAACCTTTGCCCCAGTCTGAGGTCTAGAGTGCTCTGAAGCAGGTTTTCATCAAGGATATCTCTGTACATTGCTGCATTCATCTCTCCCTCGATCCTGACTAGTTTCCCAGTTCCTGCCACTAATAAACATCCTCACAGCATGATGCTGCCACCACCATGCTTCACTGTAGGGATGTTATTGGCCAGGTGATGAGCGGTGCCTGGTTTCTTCCAGACATAATGCTTGCCATTCAGACTAAAGAGTTTAATCTTTGTTTCATCAGACCAGATAATTTTGTTTCTAATGCCGCGTACACACGGTCGGACTTTTCATCTACAAAAGTCCGACAGCCGTCCGACAGACTTTCGGCAGACTTTCGGCGGACTTGCCGCGGACTTGCCGCGGACTTGTTGCAGACTTTCTAACGAACGGACTTGCCTACACACGACCACACAAAAGTCCGACGGATTCGTACGTGATGACGTACACCGGACTAAAATAAGGAAGTTGATAGCCAGTAGCCAATAGCTGCCCTAGCGTGGCTTTTTGTCCGTCGGACTAGCACACAGACGAGCGGATTTCGGGGTCCGTCGTAGTTACGACGTAAAGATTTGAAGCATGTTTCAAATCTAAAGTACGTCGGATTTGAGGCTAAAAAAGTACGTTGAAAGTCCGGAGAAGCCCACACACGATCGGATTACCAGCCAGCTTTAGTCCGTCAGCGTCCGTTGGACTTTTGTAGCTGAAAAGTCCGACCGTGTGTACGCGGCTTTATGGTCAGAGTTCTTCTGGTGCCTTTTAGCAAACTCCAGGTGGGCTGTCATGTGCCTTTTATTGAGGAGTGGCTTCTGTCTGGTCACTCTACCATTCAGGCCTGATTGGTGGAGTGCTGCAGAGATGGTTGTTCTTCTGGAAAGTTCTCCTCTCTCCATAGAGAAACGGAGCTTTGTCAGAGTGACTATCGGGTTCTTGGTCACCTCCCTGACTTAGGCCCTTCTCCCCCAATTGCTCAGTTTGGCTGGCGGCCCACACTAGGAAGGGTCCAGGAGGTTTCAAATGCCTTCGAATTATGAATGATGGAGGCCACTGTGCTTATTGGGACCTTTAATGCTGCAGATTCTTTTCTGTATCCTTCCCCAGATCTGTACCTTGATACAATCCTGTCTCAGAGGTCTACAGACTCCTGCCCCGCTGCCACATCCGCAGCTCCGAAAAGTTCAACCTTTTGTCTCATCAGTCCACAGAATATTTGTTGTAGATGTTTTTTGGCAAATGTGAGAAGAGCCTTTGTGTTTTTTGGTCAGCAGTAGCTTTCGCCACTAGAACACTCCCATGGATGCCATTTTTGCCCAGTCTCTTTCTTATTGTTGAATCATGAACACTGAGGCAATTGAGGTCCGCAGTTCTTTTGATTTGTGTTCTGGGTTTCTGATCTCCTGGATGAGTTGTCGTGCTCTTTGAGTAATTTTGGTAGGCTGGCCACTCCTGGGAAGGTTTGCCACTATTCCAAATTTTCTCAATTTTTGGATATTGGCTCTCACCATGGTTCACTAGAGTTCCAAAGCCTTAGAAATGGTTTGTAACCCTTTCCAGACCATTACTATGTCAATTAGTTTGTTTCTCATCTGTTCTTGAATTTCTTTAGATCACAGCATGATGTGTTGCATTTTGAGATCTTTCAGCATGCTTCACTTTCAGACAGCTTTTATTTTAAGGCACTTTCACACTGAGGCATGGGGGCGTTGGCAGGAAAGCATTGTTAGTTCTAGCGGTGCTTTACTGGCGTTTTAGCGGCACTTTTTGGCCGCTAGTGGGGCACTTTTAACCCCTGCTAGCAGCCGAACAAAGGGTTAAAAGCGCTGCTGCTTAGGGCGCTTTGCAGGCACTTCGGGGGCACTGCCCATTGATTTCAATGCTTTGGAAGCATTAGGAGCGGGGTATACCCCGCTCCTAAAGCACCCCGGAGATGCTGCTTGCAGGATTGTTTTTACCGTCCCGCAAGCGCACCGCTCCAGTATGAAAGCACTCAGGCTTTCACAATGGAGTGACAGGAGAGGCACTTTGCAGGTGCTATTTTTAGCGCTATAGAGCCTGTAAAGGGCCTCAGAGTGAAAGTAGCCATAGTGGTTTTTTGATTCAACAGATCTGGCTGTAATCAGGCCTGGGTGTGGCAAGTGAAATAACTCAGCTTTCCCAAAAATGTGGTTAATTACAGTTCATTCATGATTTAGCAAGGGGGAGAGGGCCAATGACAAAAAAAAAAAAAAAAACAGGAAGAGGGCAAATACTTTTTTCACAGCACTAATTGAATAAGTTTACACATATATCTATTGAAATAATGCTGCTACCCCAAAATAGCCCTTAATAATGAAGAGGATGAGATAGAGACGAGACTCGTGTTCGTGTTGGCCCCAATACTAAGGCATCCAAACGTCCAATCAAAGAAAAAAAAATCCACAAGGTCTCAAAAATAAAACATATACGATTTTATTAAATCCATCCAATAAAAGGAATCAATACCTGTAATTGACACATTTCTGCCTCTTACATAGGCCTTAGTCATCATAAAATGTCAACATGAAAGCAGGTTTTCAATGCTAAAATTCACAGGTGCAAGAAAGAGGAATGGGCAGGGCAGTCTTCAGACCAGGTAAACTAATCCTTAATTGGTTTTCCATCTGCACTAGCCTCTCTTATCTAATGAATGAAAATCTATCACTGTCGGCTGATATACACATACAAGCTATAAATCATTAACAGAAGCAATTTTTATATAAATAAAGAATTGAAGTGTGAAATTAGAAAACAACAAATCTGTATCTGAGAGGTAGAGATGGAATACTTCAGATGTAGATCTTCTGGTCTGTAATTCAAATATCCACCAAGCCTCTCTGGTGGAAGTGGAACTAAACCCCAAACCAAAACCGTTACATTCAAGACATGCCATGAGTAAATGTTACAGTGGCTTGTGCTTTAAACCAAACTGTCAAGCCATCAAATGAAATGGCTAGTGTCATAACACACAGAGGCTAAGAAAGCAGCTTCCTTGGCTGTAAAGTAGAGGAGGGTTTAGTTCCACTTACTAAGGGTTTAGCGCCAGGTACAAAATATTTCCGTTTAGCTGACCTTGGGATCCAGACATCAATGCTAGATAACACTCATGGGCCCTCATTGCAGCCCAACTAGGTCAAGAACACAACCTAAGCCTACTGAATGGATAGTGAAGTAGAGTTTTCACTCTTCTCTCTATTTCTGCCAGTATGTTCCATTTCAACAAATGTGTATGCAGCAGAATCTGATTGTCTACTAGTGCCTCCCTCTCCCAATCTGATATCAGGGCAAGTCAAGGTACTTCAATTTGTTGCATTTAAAAATTTTTAGATGCATAGCCATTTGTGTTTTTTCACATCTGCTGGAGTCCAGCATTACCAGTATCTTTTTTTTTTTCCAGAATGGTCAACAGAGCTGAAATGCGTCGTCTTCATAGTAGCCCTAAGCGATTTGACTTTCAAATTTTAAACCAACTTCTTGTTCATTGGAGCTGAAGGCGCTGAATAATTTGTCTTTGACTTCTTTTCTTCACAGCTATTTCGCCTGCTGATATCAATTATGGAGAAACCTTAAGTACACTTCGCTATGCAAATAGAGCCAAAAACATTATCAACAAGCCCACCATTAATGAGGATTCTAATGTCAAGCTAATCCGGGAGCTTCGAGCAGAAATAGCTCGCCTGAAAGCCTTGCTAGCTCAGGGGAATCAGGTTAGTGCTTTTAATTCTCAACTTATAATTAACTTTTCCTTGACTAATGGCATCTATTTCAAGGTCTTAATATGATCATTATCTCTTTCATTAAATTTATTTGGGTAAGAGTATACATCCACCACCTCCAGATATGAGGAAATAGCTAGACTCTAATCAGCCCACTTACTGTATTTTTCTGTGTCTGTCACTTTAGTTGTCCCTTTTCAACTGAAGACCAAATTAATATGTATTTGAAATATCTTGCCTGGAGCTGAGCTCATTAAATGCATACATGCTTTATGTACATGTGATCGTATTCGGGGAAAGCACACCGAAGAACCACATCCATACTGTTGATTTAAAAACTGTATTAAAGTAAAACTTTTAAATTGTAAGTAATAGATGCGTTAATGTTTTCCTTGTGACAACTATGACTTTTCCCTGACCTGGCACTGCAACACTAAGCTGACTTTAAGTACTGGCCTCAGTCGAAATATGGGTGCTGCCTATGGCAGACAGTCAGATTCCGTTCTTCTGATGCAGGTTAGAGCATGAAAGCTGGTTCACCTTATGTGCTAGGGCTTAACGTGACGCTGTCACTTTAGAATAATTGAGGCTGTCGTTGCTAAACTGTCCTTTGAAAGTGCTAGTTCCTTGGCTGTCATTCTGATACTTTGACTTCAATGCTGTTTGAATTGCTGAACAAATAAAGAGCTAAGTATTTCTGATACTCATTTACGGCAATGCGTATTCCAGACTGTGAATGAAACATTTTGAAGGCCCAGCCAGGCATCTAGCATATTCAGAAGAGGCCCTGCAATGACAGAGTCCATACTTCCAACATTGAGAGTCATATGTACAAGAGGACAGAGATCTATGTGACTGGTTCAACACTAGGCAAATGAAGCTGCTTGCAGAGATTATTGAAATGGGGTACTCAATACGCAAAGGCAAAGTCCTAGTTTATTTTAACCATGTAAGGACCGGCCTATTTTTTACACTTGGTGTTTACAAGTTAAAAACAGTTTGTTTTTGCTAGAAAATTACTTAGAACCCCCAAACATCATATTCTTTTCCAGACAACCTAGAGAATAAAATGGCGGTCGTTGCAATACTATGTCACACCTTATTTGCGCATCGGTCTTACAAACGCAATTTAAAAAAAAAAAAACCCTTTTTTTTAGAATTAAAAAATAAGAAAACCGTAAAGTTAGCCCAATTTATTTTTTTTATATATTGTGAAAGATAATGTTTCGCTGAGTGAATTGATACCCTACATGTCACACTTCAAAATTGCGCCCGCTCGTGGAATGGCGACAAACTGACACTTAAAAGTCTCCATAGGTGAAGTTTAAAAATTTCTACAGGTTACCAGTAAGGATGGGCGAACGGTTCCCCTAATATCCATACCAGACCTGAAAAGCCTGGTTTGGAATTTGGGGGGACCCCCACGCAATTTTTTTTTTCTTCAATTTTGGTTCGGGGTTCCCCTTAATATTCATACCAGACCCAAAGGGCCTGGTAAAGGACTGGGGGGATCCCATGCCGTTTTTTTCAGTGACTTTTATCTGTATGGCCGGGACCGACAATGCATTATAGCCGCGAGTAATTTTAAATAACTTTTTTTCCTTTAGAAATGTCATTGTGTGCAGGGACTGTACTAAACACGGAAAAAATGCACCAATTTACAGGCATACTATAGGCACCCCCCCAGGTATGAAATTTAAAGGAATATTTCACTTTTATTGTTGCACTTTAAGCATTATTAAAATCACCGGTCCCGAAAAAACGTCCGTTTTTAAAAAATTTTTTTTTGCATTAATACATGTCCTCTGGGGCAGGACCCGGGTCCCCAAACACTTTTTATGACAAGAACTTGCATATAAGCCTTTAAAATGAGCACTTTTGATTATTCATGTTCGTGTCCCTTAGACTTTAACGGTGTTCGTGTGTTCTGCCAAATTTTTTGCCTGTTCGGTATGTTCTTGTGCGAACCAAACTGGGGGGTGTTCGGCCCATCCCTAGTTACCAGTTTTGAGTTAGAGTAGGGCTTTTGCTAGAATTAGTGCTCTCGCTCTAACGATCGGGGCAATGGCTCACGTGCGGTTTGAACACTGCTTACATATGCGGGCGTGACTTAAATATGCGTTCGCTTCTGCGCGAGAGCCTAGCAGGATGGGACACTATTTTTTTTTTATTTATTTATTTTACTTTTTATTTTTACACTGCCACTTTAATTAAAAAAAAACTTTTTGGATCAATTTTTTTCCTATTGCAAGGAATGTAAACATCCCTTGTAATAGAAAAAGAGCATGACAGGACCCTTTTTTTAATGTGGGCTCTGGGGTCAAAAAGACCTCAGATCTCACATCTCATATTTACATTTTAGCAGCGGAGACCATCAAAACGCGGCGGGAGGGGGGTGGTCAACTCTCCCGCTGCCTATAAAAGTGATCTTGTGGCGAATCTGCCACAAAGACCACTTTTATCTGAAAGTGGACCAACCGCCATTTTTAAAAATAATGGGGTTATGCTATCTGATGCCATAACGGTATTCAACGTCAAAGTACCGACCTATATCGACGGCGGGCGGTCCAGAAGTGGTTAAACAGTGCTCTGGAAGGTTAGCTCTTGAGGCGCACAGTGGGCTTCTCTGCATCATTTTAAAACAACAACTTGGCATTAAAGGACAGAATAAAAAATACATATTCAGTATATATCTGCAGTAATGCACATTTCTCCTTATTTTGAACCTTTAAAAATGCTGCAAGTGCAGAACAATGCTTGTTGATGTTCCAGAAATCCAGTGTGCCCCAAACTTCCTGTTTGCACTAACAGCACAAGTGCCTTTACAGATCTGAAACCCAAGCATTGTTGTTAACCTACGCACACAATATGGGGTTATTATAAAAAAAAAAAAAAAAAAAAAAAAAAAAATCTGCATCTAGTGGCCATAATGCTTTTTCAAATTTTCTGAAAAAAATACCACATATGGCCATCTAGATGCAGCTGACACTCATAGGAAATCACCGTAGTAAGCAAAATACATCTACTAGATGTATTTTGCTTTGAGGATTTCCTATGAGCGTCGGCTGCATCTAGTGGCCATATGTGGATTGGCTGAATGCTTTTTTTCTATAAATAGACAACAGAGTGTAGGGAAGGGCTATCGGGTGATGTAGTTCTGGGTGGCTTGCCTACATCAATAGGAACTGAGCTTCCAGCAGCTGACCTTTCAACTTTTACAAGCCTGGTGATAGTGTCATAGGGTGTAAAAAAAAAAAGAAAAGCTGTTTCTTGCTACAGAAACCTAGAAAAAAAAAATATTCAGCTAACCAGGCTCTAAAGTGGAATTCAAGCTTAATGCTTGCTGTTCTTAAAATTGTCCCCTCCCTCGTCTAATACCTATCCTGTCTACCCTGGGTTAAAAGAAAAAAAAAAAAAATCTGTATACTTCTCTTTTTTTAAGTCCAGTCATTTGATCCCAGCCGGGTACTTCTAAAAGAGGGAAGATCTCAAAAGATAGACTTGGGAAACATAAAGGATGGCTTCCCAGTGAAACATTGGGAGTTATTGTGCCATCATTATGGATGCGCTGTGCAGGACGGATGCTGAAACCAAAGTGACCAATGAGACCAGAAAGTTATAAGCTATTTATACGATACGTCAACAGTATGCAGTGTTGTGAGATCCTAAGTCTGGGCAAAGCATTACTTGTGATAATATCCTGAAATACTAAATAGAGGAAAACAGAGACAATGCACTGTAGAGCTTTTAGCCTTTTTATGAGATTTTAAACAGTGTTCTATCAGCAGGTAGGTTCCTTATGTTCCAGTAGGTTCCTTATGTTCCACCTCAATGCAATCTGAGCCCTTTTTCTCATTACTCCAAATGTTGACACATATTGGGGTTGATTTACTAAAACCGGAGAGTGCAAAATCTGGTACAGTTGTGCATGGTAGTCAATCAGCTTCTAACTTCAGCTTGTTCAAGTAAAGCATATATATATATATATTTTTTTTAAAAGCTCTCCCCTGATTGTCAGTGTATGTACAATAATATTTGCATACTATCCTAAATGCATTCATGCTAGTTATTTAAAAATGATTAATCTCTTACATGACCTCAGAAGCAGGCAGGGTCCATCTCAGTTGTGGGCATCTGAACCCGGCTCATTTGCATTTACAGAATTGGATGCAGCTGCACCTTCCGATCTTGCGCCTGCGCAGTAGATTGCAGTTTGCCATGTTGTAATTTCCAGTATTCAAATACCGCAGGATTTCATTATTGGGCTTCCTGAAGACTTCTGGGGTGGATGACATTGATACTGTATCCCAGGAGTCAATGGGAATACCTAATGACAGGAAGTGGCAGCCGAAGATATAAAAAAAAGGTATTTAGAAAAAAAAAAAAAAAGTATCCATTTAGCACTGTACACTGGGGGAGACATTGGGAACATAAAAAAAAAAAAGTGGACCTGCACTTTGCGCTCTGACAACAAACCTGGAAGCTGATTGGTTTCTATGCAGAGTTGCAACAAATTTTGCACTCTTTAGTTTTCCTGGCTGACAGCAGAATGTAAACAAAGGGCAGAAAGAAAAATATGGAATGGGGGTCCCCCTACAATCCATACCAGGCCCTTCGGGTTTGCTCCTGGATTCTATGGGAGACCTCACGCAAAAAAAAAAAATATATATGCCGTAGGGTCTCTCCTGAAATTCATAGCAGACCCTTATCTGAACAAGCAGCCTTGCAGGCCAAAAAAGGAGGGGGGGGGGGAGGCGGCGAGCGTGTGGCCCTGTTGCTTGCCAGCACCAAATGACATCTCTGCTTCCCCCCTGCCACTAAGGTAAACGTCCATTATTGGTCAATGATGATATAAGGGGGTGGGGTCATAATTGATCATATATGGACATACCCCCATATATGGACATACCCAAAGTACCGAAGTATCCACCCCATGTTGAGGGCATGTGACCTGGTAGGGCTCCTTCCTGGCTTGCCAGGCTACATGCTAGGAAAAAGGTCTGATATGTTTTTTTTTTTAAGTGGTGACACCATGCCATTTTTGTTTTTGCTGAGGATCTCTTAAAATCCATACCAGGTCTGAAGGGCCTATTATTAATTTTGGAGGAAGCACAACATTTTTTTTAGGCATGGGGTTTTACCTTACTGTATGGAGTGCCCTAACAGGTACGATGAATGACTGCACAGGAAAATAAACATTTTACCATTGAGCAGTGGCCATTAAAAAGAAATTTTTATTCTTTTTTTGACCAATGTTTTTGTGTGTGAACTACTGTAAAATGATAACGTGTCTCAATTTTATTCTAGATTGCACTCTTGGATTCGCCAACGGCTTTAAGTATGGAAGAAAAACTGCAACAGAATGAAGCCCGTGTAAGTAGTTTTAAAAGAATCTTCCTCTATTTTCGCTGTGAAGAGATAGCTTCATAATTTATACAGAACAGCTTTTGAACTTGGGTGTAGAACACAGAATTTGGAGATTATTACTTAGAAGCAAGTGGTAGAGGTGAAAATCTGCCTGCAGGATCTTCAAAGGTCGAGCACATCGCTTGCAGGAAACAAAGCATTAATTTTGAACTAAGAATTTTCGTGATGGGAATTTAAAGTTTCAGGAAACCCACATCATAAAAACTATCAACAAATGGTGTATTACATGCTGTTCATACTCACTCAGTCGCTATATGATTAGTTTTCTGTATTCTACAAAAAACCTGGTTGATCCTGCTGTACTCTCACCACCTTTTGTTCATGTTCCAAATTCAGCTAGGGATTTTGCAGCTGTGGTGGTAACTCTGCACATGCTCAGTGAGTTTCTGTGCTGAGCATTTCCTCTCTATCACATCTGAGCAGTCCATGTGATTATAGAGTCATACATGTATGTATACACAGTGGTAAATGACAGCCCACTCCCTCCCTCCTCCATGCCCAATAACCGGCTAAACACAATGGGGGTGGGATATTATATGTAGATTGATAGAGGCTTCACCTCCCTCTTATTCTAAGACACATGCTGGAGGGGCGTAACACAGCCTATGACTGGCAGAAATCTGCCCACACTATGTTATTGCCAAAAATTAATAAAGATTTAATTTCAAATATATATTTGTATGCCAATTCAAACAAGTTTATTGGTATTATTTATTCATTTTTTTCTCTGTGTTCAAAATGCCTTTTTTTTAATTTTTATTTTAAGCTTGTGACCAGCAGCAGAGGACTAGTAGCTCCTTCTGCTTATGTTTCCCTGCAAATGGGCTGGGAAAGAGCTGGGTCACGTGATAGCTGTACAGTGTATCGATTAGGAAAAATGTTCTAATGCCCCCTACACACGGCCGGATTTTCCGACGGAAAATGTGTGATAGGACCTTGTTGTCGGAAATTCCGACCGTGTGTGGGCTCCATCACACATTTTCCATCGTATTTTCCGACACACAAAGTTTGAGAGCAGGATATAAAATTTTCCGACAACAAAATCCGTTGTCGGAAATTCTGATCGTGTGTACACAAATCCGACGGACAAAGTGCCACGCATGCTCAGAATAAATAAAGAGATGAAAGCTATTGGCTACTGCCCCATTTATAGTCCCGACGTACGTGTTTTACGTCACCGCGTTCAGAACGATCGGATTTTCCGACAACTTTGTGTGACCGTGTGTATGCAAGACAAGTTTGAGCCAACATCCGTCGGAAAAAATCCTAGGATTTTGTTGTCGGAATGTCCGAACAAAGTCCGACCGTGTGTACGGGGCATAAGATATTACAGTTCCATCATCCATATTCTGAAAAAGAAGGGATGATGTAAATTAACCGCTTGCTGAGCAGCTGCCGTAATTTTACTCTGGCTGGTCGGCACGATCCCGCGAACCGTCGTAGCTAAACGTCGGCTCGTGGGATCGGGATAGTAGGTGCGCGCCGGCTGCACTGCAGGGGTGCCGAGGCTCGTGGCGGATGGTCGCAGTGACCGCCGGCCACGAGTGATCGGGAGCACGAGAGGCAAAACAGGAAAGTGTGTGTAAACACACAAATCCCTGTTCTGTTCAGAGAGGAGTGAGAGATTGTGTGTTCCTATTGGCTAGAAACCACGATCCGTCACTTCCTCTAGTCAGTCCCCTCCCCCTTCAGTTAAAAAACACGTAGCAGGGAACACACTTAACCCCTTGGTCGCCCCCTAGTGTTAACCCCTTCCCTGCCAGTGACATTTTTACAGTAATCAGTGCATATTTATAGCACTGATCACTGTATAAATGTCAACGGTCCCAAAAATATGTCAAAAGTGTCCGATGTGTCCGCCATAATGTCGCAGTCCCGATAAAAAAAATTGCAGATCACCGCCATTACTAGCAGAAAAAAAAAAAACAATAAAAATGCTATAAATCTATCCCCTATTTTGTAGCAGACTTTCTTTTTGGTAGAAATATTAGAATTTTCAATAACCACTCTAGTAGACTTACCACTATCTTTCTTTTTTTTTTTTTTTACTTTTTAACTAAGTGTTGTTTTTTCTGACAAGCATATGTCTGAAATGTGCATTAATCCTGATTACAGAAACAAATAGCAGTATGTGAAATAAAGGAGGCACTGCAACCAGCTGTAATTGACCTTGCCTCAATTATGTCTTCAATTATATCTTCAGTTCATGGAAATGTAATCAGTTACAATGTATTAAGGTACTCATTAGGGATGAGCCGAACACCCCCCGGTTCGGTTTGCACCAGAACATACCGAACAGGCAAAAAATTTGGCAGAACACACGAACACCGTTAAAGTCTATGGGACATGAACATGAAAAATCAAAAGTGCTCATTTTAAAGGCTTATATGCAAGTTATTGTTATAAAACTGTTTGGGGACCTGGGTCCTGTCCCAGGGGACACGTATCAATGCATTTTTTTTTTTTTTTAAACGGATGTTTTTTCGGGAGCAGTGATTTTTTTTTTAATGCTTAAAGTGAAACAATAAAAATGAAATTTAATTATTGTGCCTTGGGGGTGTCTATAGTATGCCTGTAAAGTGGCACATTTTTCCCGTGTTTAGAACAATACCACAGTAAAATGACATTTCTAAAGGAAAAAATGTTGTTTAAAACTGATCGTGGCTGTAATGAATTGTTGGGTCTCTGCAACAACTCATTGAGCTCCCCCCAGTCCATTACCAGGCCCTTTGGGTCTGGTATGAATATTAAAGTAAACCCCGAACCAAAATTAAGAAAAACAATCAGGTCTGATATGGATTTTAAGGGGAACCCTGCGCCAAAATAAAAAAAAAATGGTGTAAGGGTCTCCCCCTCTAAAATCCATGCCAGACCTGAGGATTTTAAGGGGAACCCTCCTGCACCAAAATTTTTAAAAAATGGCATAGGGGTCCCCCCCAAAATACATACCAGACCCTTATCCGAGCACACAACCTGGCAGGCCGCAGGAAAAGAGGGGGGGACAAGAGAGCGCCCCCTCCCTCCTGAACCGTACCAGGCCACATGCCCTCAACATGGGCAGGGTGCTTTGAGGTCTGACCCCAAAGCACTTTGTCCCCATGTTAATGGGGACAAGGGCCTCATCCCCAAAACCCTTGCCTGGTGGTTGTGGGGGTACGCGGGCTGGGTGCTTATTGGAATCTGGAAGCCCCCTTTAACAAGGGGACCCCCAGATGACAGTTCTTATATAGCTGAGGGCGAGGCCATCCGGTGACGTAAATGAATGACCCCGCCCCCTCTGATGCCACGGGTTGCTTCCCTGTGGCGTCAGAGGGGGGTGGGGTCACATGTTTAAGTCACTTGTTAAAGGGGGCTTCCAGGTTTCCGATAAGCCCCCCCCGCCCCCATACCCTCACCATGTTGAGGGCATGTGGCCTGGTACTGTTCAGGAGGGGGAGCGCTCTCTCGTCCCCCCCTCTCTTCCTGCATCCTGCCAGGTTGCGTTCTCGGATAAGGGTCTAGTATGAATTTTGGGGGGTCCCCTACGCCATTTTTTTTTTTTTTTTTTTTTTATTTTGCGCAGGATTCCCCTAAATTTTCATTACAGACCTGAAGGGACACAAATTTTTTTTTTTTTTTTTTTTTTTTTAATTTTTGGTTCGGGGTTCCCCTTAATATTCATACCAGACCCAAAGGGCCTGGTAATGGACTGGGGGGGAGGGGGAAATCCCATGCCCTTTTTTTCAATGAGTTTTATCTATATTGACAATTCACTACAGCTGCGATCAGTTTTAAATGACAATTTTTCCTTTAGAAATGTAATTTTTCTGTGGTATTGTTCTAAACACGGGAAAAATGCGCCACTTTACAGGCATACTATAGACACCCCCCAGGCACGATATTTAAAGGAATATTTCTTTTTTATTGTTTCACTTTAAGTATTAAAAAAAATCACTGCTCCTGAAAAAACATCTGTTTTTAAAAAAAAAAATTGCATTGATACATGTCCCCTGGGGCAGGACCCGGGTTCCCAAACACTTTTTATGACAATAACTTGCATATAAGCCTTTAAAATGAGCACTTTTGATTTTTCATGTTCATGTCCCATAGACTTTAATGGTGTTCGTGTGTTCATACATTTGCAGATCAATGGAAGATACAGTTATACACTGAATCTATGGGTGCATATACTGTAGATGTCTCTTTTTGCAGAAAACAGAAAGGCTGTTTCTCTAGTTTTAAAATGCAGCATATTGGAAAAAAACTTCCTGTATGCAAATCACATGCCTTTAATTTTTCCCTGTAGAGTGTAGAGAAATTGCAGTGTTCATGTAGGATGAAGCTGCAGCAGGTCCTGATGCTGGAATGTTAAATACATTAAGAGATTGATTTGATAAGATTATTAAACAAGACCCACACAAAAACACTTGATGAGTGGTTGGTAGTGTATAAATAGTTTGAGTAACATTTTGCTTAAAACACTTTAGATTTAGGGAGTTTATTTACTAAAGGCAAATAGGCTGTTCACTTTGCAAGGGAAATTGCACTGTGCAAGAGAATTTTCACTAGAGCTTAGTGAATATGCTGAACATCCACTTTGCCAAAAATACCCAATTACATGCAAGGAAAATAATAAAAACAGTACTTTTGCTTGCATATGATTGGATGTTGGAAGTTATCAGAGCTTCCTCTCATCTCTTCATCTGACGTGTTTGGCTAGCACTAGTCTTAGTCAAAGCTGATATGAAAAAGTATTGAGTGACTGTAAGAAATGCGTAAGCAAAATTGCGCTTCCTGTATTCATGATGTGCTGCAAATTTACTCAGCAAACCTATTGATATTACTGGCATTGTTGCTGACTGCTTTCTAGTCCTGGACTTGCCGCATGTGAAAAAGGTGCTTGGCTTGCTCCATAGGTGTCCAGGCTGCTTGCTGGAATGGAGTGGTCTTGTGACTTCTGCGATGAAATGTTCTATTACTAAAACGTATCCACTATCTTTCAGGTTGAAGAGTTGACTAAAGAATGGACCAATAAGTGGAATGAAACCCAGAACATTTTAAAGGTAGGGCTGTGGCATAGACAATTTACATTTAAATTTGTCTTGCCAAGAACCATTATAATTGTATAGATGCTTTGCTTGTTCAGCTTTACTAGAGGCCTAAATGTGTATAAACCACCAGTGCCATACATGAGACCTTGCACCCATACCACCTTTTGGAAGTCTGTGTACCCATAATACCTCTCCAGAAATGGGGCTGTGTGCCCATAACACCTCTTTAGAAAATAGACTCTGTACCCTTTTTCAACTTCTCCAGAAGAGAGGTTGTATATCCATACCATGATTCCAGAAATGGGGCTCTATATTTATGCTATCTAACCAGAAATTGGGCTGTGTGCCCATTCCATGAAAGTGGGGTTGTGTAACTATACCATCTCTCCATACTACTGCTTCCATAATGGTGCTGTGTACCCACAACATCTCTTAAGTGGGGCTGTGTTACTGTTACATCTCTGCAGAAGTGTGTTACCCATTCCACACATCCAAAAGAAGGGTTGCATATCTATACCACCTCTCTAAAATCAGGGCTGTGTATTCATGTCAACTATCCAGAATTAGGGCTAAATACCAATGCCACCTCTTCAGAAGAGGGGCTATGTACCCATACCAGATCTCCAAAAGCAAGGCTATGTATCCATACCAGCTATTCAGAAATGGGGCTATGTGTCCTTAAACCCCAAAACTCTCATTGCATGCTATATACCAAAGTATGCATACTTACAAAGCCACTAAAGCATTTGTTTTGTGTAAAGTGAAATATACCTGGTCGATCCTGCCTTCAGCTGTCCCTCTCATCTTCTCTGTGTCCCCATTGCAGTCTGAGATTGTGTAGACACGCTGGCGTACTTTACTGAGCATGCTTGTATTTCAGTTCCCTTCTAAAATCTTAATTTCCTCCTTTTTCTTATATGTGCAGCCCATGTGACTATAGAGCCACACATGGGTGTATACAGAGTGGTAAATGACACTCTTCCACCTACATGTCCTTCTATTGCTAAACACTTTCGGGTGGGATATAGTATGTGGATTGATTACATTCACTAATAAATTCATAAAAATGCATCGTTTTAATATGTTAGTATTAAATATATCTAATGTACTATACTTGCTAATACCTGTAAAGTGTCAGTCATCTATGCCCACACCATATTGATGCACAAAAAATACACATCTGTTGTTAAATAAAGATTTCTAGGGAGCTATAAAACATTTTTTTTTACATTTTATAATTTAATTTGAATTGACCTTTTGAAACTGGACTGGCCACACATAGACTTGCACTTTAGAATGTATACAAAAGCAGAATAAAGGAAGCCCTTCCCAAGGATCTTTCCTTGCAGATTCCAAAGAACAAGGAAAGAGACGGTGTGTGTATATATATATATATATATATATATATATATATATATATATATATATATATATATATATATATATATATATATATATATATATATATATATATATATATATATATATATATATATATATATATATATATATAGTTTATGGAATGTGCATTCTTGACCACTTCCTACTATACTCGACTTGATTTTTCCTTTTTTTCCTGCAGTGCAAATACCTTTTTTTGTGGTTTTAATCCTCTGCTTCCGCAGTGCCTTGCCACGCCAAGGTATGCCATGTACGCCTGCCTGCCCATTGGCTCCTGGTATATGGGTTTCATCAATCCCAGGAGTCAATGGGCATCTGCTGCTTGTAGCATTGCCTCGCTGCACTGTGCTTTGTATGATATGCACATGTGCAAGATAGCCAGTAGCGCCGTATCCCAGAAGATACCAGTGGGCTTCAGATGCCCAAACTGAAGATGGGAGTGCACTCAGTGGGGACAGCAAGGTAAGTTGTTTTTTTTTTTTTTTTTTAATTAGTGCATGTCAGCAGTGAGGTTCCAAGTTACCCATGAGCTATACAAGGCACATTACATTAAGCACCCTTAAGGCGCAATCCCATACAATAGACACATTTACATAACGTGCAAAAAGATTAAGCAGATCTTGCTATAAATACCTATGGAGTACAGAGGTGTGAGTTAGCCCAGAATCCTAGCAAAGTCAGTTTATTTATTTATTTATTTTTTTTTTAAAAAAAAGCCTTTACAAAACCTACATTTACTACTAATCCCGTTGGATATAGGATTAGGTGGAAACAACATGGAGGTGCTTTAAAAAAAAAAAATAAGCAAAAAAAAAAAAAAAAAGCTGGAACTCTGCTTTAAGACTTCTCTGTTTAGAATCACTTTAATAGCTCTCTAAAAGTGGGTTTGGGTACCATATTGAAAAGGTAAAAACTGTATTTTTTTTATTTTCTCTAAAGCTATATGGATGAGTACACCCCTCACATTTTTGCAAATATTTTATTATATCTTTTCATGTGACAACACTAAAGAATTTACACTTTGCTACAATGTAAAGTAGTGAGTGTACAGCTTGTATAACAGTGTAAATTTGCTGTCCCCTCAAAATAACTCAACACATAGCCATTAATGTCTAAACCGCTGGCAACAACAGTGAGTACACCCCTCAGTGAAAATGTCCAAATTGGGTCCAAAGTGTCAATATTTTGTGTGGCCACCATTATTTTCCAGCACTGCCTTAACCCTCTTGGGGCATAGAGTTCACCAGAGCTTCACAGGTTGCCACTGGAGTCCTTTTCCACTCCTCCATGATGACATCATGGAGCTGGTGGATTTTAGAGACCTTGTGCTCCTCCATCTTCCATTTGAGGATGCCCCACAGATGCTTAATAGGGTTTAGGTCTGGAGACATGCTTGGCCAGTCCATCACCTTTACCCTCAGCTTCTTTAGCAAGGCAGTGGTTGTCTTGGAGGTGTGTTTGGGGTCGTTATCATGTTGGAATACTGCCCTGTGGCCCAGTCTCCGAAGGGAGGGGAACATGCTCTGCTTCAGTATGTTACAGTACATGTTGGCATTCATGGTTCCCCCAATGAACTGTAGCTCCTCTGTGCCAGCAGCACTCATGCAGCCCCAGACCATGACACTGCCACCACCATGCTTGACTGTAGGCAAGACGCCTTTGCATTCCTCACCTGGTTGCTGACACCAAATACACTTATCTTGGTCTCATCAGACCAGAGGACATGGTTCCAGTAATCCATGTCCTAAGTCTGCTTGTCTTCAGCAAACTGTTTGTGGGCTTTCTTGTGCATCATCTTTAGAAGAGGCTTCCTTCTGGGATGACAGCCATGCAGACCAATTTGATGCAGTGTGCAGCATATGGTCTGAGCACTGACAGGTTAATCCCCCCACCCCTTCAACCTCTGCAGCAATGCTTGCAGTACTTATACCTCTATTTCCCAAAGACGACCTCTGGATATTATTATGCTGAGCACGTGCATCCAACTTTATTGGTTGACCATGCAAGGCCTTTTCTGAGTGGAACCTGTCCTGTTAAACCGCTGTATGGTCTTGGCCACTGTTCTGCAGCTCAGTTTCAGGGTCTTGGCAATCTTCTTGTAGCCTAGGCCATCTTTATGTAGAGGAACAATTCTTTTTTCAGATCCTCAGAGTTCTTTGCCATCAGGTGCCATGTTGAACTTCCAGTGACCAGTATGAGAGAGCGAGAGCAATAACACCAATTTCTCTTTCGTTCATTGATGGACACAGCACTTCCAGTCTTGACCTTAGGGTTATATTGCCACCTTCAGGAGTAGGGCTAGGCCGAAAAAAAAAAAAAAAAAAAAAAAAGCACAGCACCACCTAGGGGCGGTCCTCACTGGCAGTAACCCCCCACTCTGCTACAGGCTGCTCAGTTTTTTTCTGCCTAGTCTAGGAGAAGGACCTGGCTCCCTGCTGGGACCTGTGGTTCTTTTGGCTTTTGTTTTATTTTGTTTTCTTTTTTGGTGATGCATCTGCAATCAACTGCTGGGCTGGATGACAGGCTGGATATATAGATCTTGGTAGTCTCCCCATCCTGGCCACCGAGCGCGCGCAGACCTGAGCTCCGCGCTGGGTTGGCCGCGACAACCCCCATTCTGGACCAGGGCGGCCGGCAAGATAGATGTCTCGCAGGGACACATATGACCAGACACCTGATGTCTGGGTCACAGTGTCTCCATGGCCGACAGCCACTCTGTCTAGGCGGGAGGTGGATCCGTTTGTGGACTGTGACCTGCAATCCCTGCAGGAGGGGTAAGCATGTGCTCCACCGGTCTGGGCACGGTGGAGCAGCTGGGTACTCCCTGGGTGGTCGGTTTTGGGAGATTGTTTTATTCTCCCCCCCTGGTTGCGCTGTCAATTGCTGGGCTCAGGGAGGTTGTGTTTGGCATTTACGTGGCCTGGTGGGGTCCCCTCCGGGTGGTCTCAGAGCGTTCTAGGTATGGGGGGGATAGCTGGTATTTTTCCTCCACGTGTATAGCTGCCATTGATTGGGGGACGGGCGTCACGGCCATTTTCTCGGAGCGCGGCTGCCATTTTCCCGTAGTCTCCAGGCTTTCCAGGCACTTGTGCTCTAGCTGAGGAAGCGCGGCCGGTGGCTATTTTCTTGTAGCCGTGTGAGGAGTGTTTCTGCTAATGACCTCTAGCACTTGACTCTGCAATTGAAGCCAGGCAAGAGTGCGGATCTCCTCGTGGCTTATCCCATCTGCCGGAGGACGGATGGCACAGCACTGTTCCTCGGTCAGGATGGTGAGTCCTTCTGGGGGCCCCCCCCAGTCTGTGGCAGCAAGGAGGGTGGTCCTCTCTCTTTCTCCTTAGTGGGTGTTCGGTCCCTGGTAGTGTCAGGGTGAGCGTGGGACAGCATGGCGTCTGAAGCAGGTGCCTCCCCCCAGGACACCCCTGTGATGGCAGCTGGCTCCTCTGGGTCTGCGGTGCCCCCGGAACGCTTTGTCGGCAGTCCTGGAATCATTCATTTCCCGGGTTGAAGTGGCGTGCAGACGTAAGGCGGGTAAAAAACGCCCCCTGCCCCCACCATCTTCCGGGGAGGACTCTGATCCGGACTCAGGCCCCACCGTAGCAGGTGGCCCTTGCCTGGATGGCTCGAATGATGCTGCCCCTGATCTTTCGGACAGTGAGGAGGAATCCTTCGCGTCCATTGCGGCGCATGAGAAAGCGCTGGTGGGTGCACTCATTACGGCGGTGCGTAATACTTTGAAAATTGAGGATACGGCAGGGGCATCTGCAGAGGTGTCTGTCGCTTTTGGGTCTCCCAAGCCGGTTCGCACCGCTAAGGTGTTTCCTTACCTGTCTTATTTTGATAAGTTTATTTACAAGGATTGGGAACGCCTGCAGCGCTCCTTTTCAGTTCCAAGGCGATTTTCGGTGCGTTACCCTTTTGAGGAGAGTCTGTTTGAAGAAATGGGCATCCCCTCCGATCGTTGATCCTCCAGTGTCCAGGTTAAATAAGGTGACCATGATTTCGGTGGAGGGGTCCCCTTCTTTCAAGGATCCTGCCGACAGGCCGGTGCGGTTGCTTGGTCTGTGTTTACGATGGCGGGGTCGGCTCTTTGTCCAGTGCTAGCCACGGCTCTGGTGTCGCAGACACTGAATGGGCTAAGTTATTACACCACGAGTTGGGTAATGTGCA
Organism: Lithobates clamitans; assembly: GCA_037952925.1. NCBI lineage: Eukaryota > Metazoa > Chordata > Amphibia > Anura > Ranidae > Lithobates > Lithobates clamitans. The sequence continues at coordinate 4,550,759 of JBBGZY010000242.1, read as the reverse complement.
AGCTTCCCCAGTCTGTGTGGAACTGGCAGACCAGTTAGTTCAAGGACTTTGGCTCAAGTGTTGGTCGGGGGACCAGACATCTAAGAAAACTTTGGCAGGATTTGCCTTTCCAGGGTGGGAGGCTATTTGGAGCCTCTCTGGACGACATTATTAAGGATATCACTGGGGGGGAAAGTACTTTTCTCCCACAGTCCAGAAAGGGCAAGAAGCCCCGTCGTAGGCAGGGCCCCTCTTTTTCCAGAAAGGGCAAGGAGCCCCGTCGTAGGCAGGGCTCCTCTTTTTCCACTCACAAGCGTCTTTTTCTTCCGCCCAGTCCTGCGGGCAAGCGTTCTCAGCACAACAAGGCTCCCGCGGATGGGCAAAAGCGTCCTTGGCATCGCAAGCCAAACAAGCCTGTGGACAAGTCCTCTTCCACATGAAGGTTTACCCCCGCCCGATTTACAGGTGGGGGGGGGTCGCCTTCGGTGGTTTGCAGACCAGTGGAGTTCTCTTCTTTCCAAGGGTCTGTGAACTAATTTTGTCCGGTTACAAGATGGTTTCTTTCTTGTCTGCCAGACAGGTTTTTTCCCTCCAATCTTCATCTTCTGCCCTCTCATCGGCAGGCTTTGTTTGGGGCGGTACAAGACTTGCTACTATGGGGGGTGATCGTTCCTGTACCAGCTCCGGAAAGGTTTCTGGGTTTCTACTCCAATCTGATCTTGGTTCCGAAGAAGGAAGGGGTTCGTCCGATCCTGGATCTCAAGGCCCTCAATTGTTTTGTGAGTGTACGGAGGCTCAGGATGGAGTATGTTCGTTCCGTGGTGGCTGCGCTTCATCAGGGGGGTTTCCTGGCCTCCCTAGACATCAAGGACGCGTACTTGCATGTCCCCATCTGCATCAGGCACCAGCGGTTCCTGCGCTTTGCGGTTGGGGACGCGTGCTATCAATTTGTGGCACTTCCCCTTGGCCTGGCGTCAGCGCTAATGGTCTTCACCAAGGTGCTGGCTCTGGTTCAGAGACGGCGGGGGATCGTGATCGTGGGCTACCTGGACGATCTCCTCCTCAGAACTGAGAGACGTTGTGGTGATCACCATGCCGACCTTACAAGAGTTCGGCTGGGTGTTGAATCTTCAGAAGTCTGTGTTGCTCCTGACCCAACGCCTGGAGTACTTGGGGTTGATTCTGGACTCTGCAAGGGTGAAGGTTTTTCTTCCATCGATCAAACTGCAGAACCTTCACTGCACGTCGTGATTGCTGCTGTCCCGCAAGTGGTCGTCGTTGCGCTTTTGTATGCAAGTTCTGGGCCTCATGGTATCCACCTTCGAGGCGGTTCCATATGCTCAATTTCACACTCGAGATCTTATCCAAATGGGACAAATCCCTGGCATCTCTAGATTGTCAGATCCGTGGGGGCCATCTAACCAGGGCTTCGCTTCTTTGGTGGCTACGGTCCCCGGCTCTTCAGTCTGGGAAGTCGTTTCTCCCTCTCCATTGGACGATGATCACGACAGATGCCAGCCTGACTGGCTGGGGGGAGTTTTGGGCCTTCGTGCGGCCCAGGGCCGCTGGATGCCGGAGGAGTCCCGCCTATCAATCACCGTTCTGGATTTGCATGCGATCAGGATATGCCTGTCCACTTGGTCGCAGTTGCTGCATGGTCGTTCAGTCAGGATCCAGTCAGACAATGCTACGACAGTGGCTTACGTCAATCACCAGTGGAGGACGAGGAGCTCAGCAGCAGCGATGGAGGTCTCTCACATTCTGCAGTGGGTAGAGCGTCGCGTGCCGGCTGGTCCGAGGAAGGGCTTGGCAGCTTCTTCGGCCACTATTTCTTGTTGGATCAGATTGTGGTCCAGGCTTATGCCATCAGGGGGTGGGTGCCCCCCTTTCCCGTCACGGCGCATTCTACCAGGGTGGTTAGTGCTTCCTGGGCCTTTTGGCATCAAGCATCCGTTTCTCAATTGTGTAAGGTGGCTACCTGGTCGTCAGTACACACTTTAACCAAGTTTTACAAGGTGGATGTTGGGACATCTTCGGATTCATGTTTCGGCCGCAAAGTTTTGCAGGTGGCCATCTGAGGTTTTGGCTCCTCTTACGGGGTTTTTTTTTTGTTTTGGGTGGAGTTTATTTTTTGGTCATTTTTTTTCTGTGTTCCCACCCCTCTTGTGGCACTGCTTTGGGACGTCCCTAAGACTGGAAGTGCTGTGTCTGTCAATGAACTAAAGAGAAATTTTTTTTTCTACTCACCGTAAAATCCCTTTCTCTGAGTTCATTGATGGACACAGCACCCACCCCTCCTGTTTGTGTTTTGTACTGCTTTATAACGAACTGAGCTGCCTGTAGCAGAGTGCGGGGTTACTGCCATTGAGGACCGCCCCTAGGCTGTGCTGTGCTTGTTTGTTTTTTTTTATTTCTGCCTAGTCCTACTCCTGAAGGTGGTGATATAACCCTAAGGTCAAGACTGGAAGTGCTGTATTCCTCAATGAACCCAGAGAAAGGGATTTTACGGTGAGTAGAAAAAAAATACCATTTTTAACACACCTGCTCCCCATTCACACCTGAGACCTTGTAACATTAACGAGAAAATGGCTAATTGGGGCCAATTTGGACATTTTCACTTAGGGGTGTACTCAGTTTTGTTGCCAGCGGTTTAGCCATTAATGGCTGTGTTGAGTTATTTTGAGAGGACAACAAATTTACACTGTTGTACAAGCTGTACACTCACTACTTTACATTGTAGCAAAGTGTCATTTCTTCAGTGTTGTCACATGAAAAGACATAATAATATATTTACAAAAATGTGAGGGGTGTATTTATAAATATATATTTTAGTTTTTTTTTTTTTTTTATATACTGTTTTAAATGCATGCATTGCAATACCATACCATGTAATGACAGGTTAGTGACACAGCAAGATCCTTTAGCACTCACGACAAGTTAACCAATATCTGTGGCTGTCAGATTATACATGCAGCCACAGCTAGTAAATGGATTTAGATGTCTGTCCTGTCTGCACTATATGTTGACATTGTATTGGGCTGTGTGTTTCTCAGATAACGGTGTAAATGGATCACTGTTAATCAGCGGCTCATTCTGACACATAATGGTCAGCAATAGTTGTCACAAGCCTACATCATAGCGTCTCTTCAAGGAAAATAGTGGTAATTTTTATGCATTCTGTGTGGTATTGTTGCATTTATTTTTCATTATTAGATTTGAGGTATAATTATTTTCCATTTTTGTGTAGTGTATAAATCTAAAGGCATGTGCATAGCAATTTAATCCATGGTATGTCTTGTTATACCTCATCCTTCAGTTGTGGCCATGTTAGAATATCTATATCATAAGGTGTCCAATTCATCACAAAAATCAGCACACTTGACATCATACTTTTGGTCTGCTGTGTATCTGAATATCTCCTGTTCCTTAAAGTGATTGTAAAGTCTTTATGTGTTTTTTTTTTTTTAACAACAAACATGTTATACTTACCTGCTCTGTGCAGTGGATTTGCACAGAGCATCCTGGATCCTCCTCTTCTCTGGTCCCTCTTCGCTGCTCCTGGCCCCTGTCGAGTGCCCCCACAGCAAGCAGCTTTCTATGGGGGCACCTGAGCCGAAGCTGCAGCTCTGTGTGTCCATTCAGACACAGAGCTGCCATTTGTCTCCGCCCCCTCCCCTGTCTCCGCATGCGCCATAGCCAGTCTTTTGCAACTATCTCCAAAACCGTGTAGGTTTTGGAGATATTTGTTGCACCTACAGGTAAGCCTTAATCTAGGCTTACCTGTAGGTAAAAGTGGTCCCAGAGGGTTTACAACCACTTTAAGTTGCTATTGGGTTTACTAATGTGAGAAGGTACCAGTGGCCAGTTAAGGAATGTCACTCAGTCCTGATTAAATCCTTGGATAGGGGAGGGTTGGATTTCCATAATCAACCAAAAGCTGCCTTTTACCTGAATAATGCCTAGTACACATGATGAGAACATCGTACAAATAACACAGCATTTGGAGGAATCGTCCGATAATTATCTGTTAGTACACAGCTTTCGAATGCCGATCACAACAAATAGACTCGTAAGATAACAGAACACATGATTTTTGTGTAATTAGTATAGTATTTATACGAAACAAATCGATAGACTAAGAACGCACATGATTGGAAACAAAAGGCTATATTACATTATAATACAATACATTGCATTACTTCCAAAGTTGTATTCTGTCTTACAAGACTTTTCTCAACTTTATTAAGCTATTTATTTTTCATATGAGAATAGCATGGGAGAAAAAAACGGACAATCATTCGTCCAATATTCTCATTGTGTGTACAAGACTTAAAGTGGTTGTAAAACTTAGACATAAAATATGAACAAGGCATACCCCTCTATAACAATGGTCTCCCAACTGCTGCCCAGGGGCTGGATATGGCCCATTGCTTGCCTTTCCACCAGCTGACACCAATGATGGAGTACCACTCCCTCTACTGACAAAATACAATGGGGCATTATTCTTCTCATTGATATAAACAACGGGGCACTAGTCCTCCCACTAATACCAATGATGGGGCACTATTCCTCCCACTGATACCAATGATGGGGCACTGATGATGGGGCATTTTCTATTCCCACTGGCCACAGATCAACCCCCCAAAAACCTGAAGGACAGAAAACTGTCCCAGCTCTCCGCCCCCTGCTTTTCAGAGCTGAGAGATCCTGTGAAACTTCTGCACTTTGACAGGATGTAGGGGAAAGACAGCCCATTACAAGACTTGGAAGTGGAGTGCATGTTTGACAGATCATTTTCCTGTACTTAAGGTTATTTAAAATAGATAAAACACAGGAAAATGTGTATGTATTGCTTTGAGATATGTTTTAGGAGTACTGTTTAAAAAATATTACAAAATGAACAGTACAAATGAAAAACAATGTACTGGTACATGTAGAGCTGCACGATTCTGGGAAAAATACGTATCACAATTTTTTTTTTGCTTAGAATAAAGATCACTATTCTCATGGCGTGACATCTTTCACATTATAAAAAAAAAACGGGCTAACTTTACTGTTTCGTTGTTTTTTTTTTTTTTAATTTTAATTGATTAAAGTGTATATTTTACAAATTGCATTTGAAAGACTGCTGCGCAAATACAGTGTGACATAAAGTATTGCAACAACCCCCATTTTATTCTCTAGGGTCTCTGCTAAAAAATATATATATAATATTTGGGGGTTCTAAGTAATTTTCTAGCAAAAAAAATGAATTTAACTTGAAACCAACGAGTGTCAGAAAAAAAATGGTTTAATCTTTAAGTGGTTAAACTTCCCTCATTTACAGACTGAAGGTAATGCCTATGATTAAAAGAACACAATGTTACAATGTTTATAGTTAGCTCCACTGCTAAGGAATGTTGTAAAAATTGGCAGACAGCCTGTTTTTTTTTTTTTTTTGTTTTGTTTCTTGACAGCTGTCCACTTGAGCAGAGAACTCTGAATAGAATTGGGAAAATGTTTTGTTAAGATCGTGAGGGGGAAAGAATCGCATACTGGATTCTTAACGATTAATCGTGCAGCTCTACATACATGTGATGTACTGGTATCCTTCTTAGTAGCTTGGTAGCTTACAGCTGGCGCTGATGCTCATTCTGTCAAGGTGCTGTCATGGTAATAGTATAGCGGGTTTATTTTAAGACAGTCAGTCCTATTTAATATAGAGCAGCCTTTCTCAACCTTTTTACCCCAGAGGAACCCTTTAAATAATTTTCAGGTTACAGGGAACCCTGTCAGTGGAGGCCCGCTGGTGGACCCTGGATCATGCATCATGGATCATGAGGTTCACTCACGCAAGCATTTTCTGACATCTCTACATAGTCACACAAGCTCTGATAAGCATCTATGCATGTTGGGTGAAAGAACACGTGGTGTTTCCTCTGCTTGGACATCCGATTTAGGACTTATTTGGAATTTTGTGCTGTCATATCCCAGAATCATTTTGGATTCACTTTTTGTGGTGGGACTTTTTTCATTTATGCATGAACTTTAGATTTTATTTATTGTTTATGAACTTTTCACTCGATTTATGTACCGTATTTATCGGCGTATAACACGCACCCCAAGTTTAGGGGGGAAGTTTAAGGAAAAAAAACTTACATTAAAATACCCATCAATACAGCCTTATCGTGTCCATCTGCAGCCTTTTCAGTGTCCATTGCAGCCTTGTCAGTGCAGCTTTGCCCCAGTGCAGCCTTGTCGGTGCAGCCTTGTCAGTGCAGCCTTGTCAGTGCAGCCTTGTCAGTGCAGCTTTGTCAGTGCAGCCTTGTCAGTGCAGGTTTGCCCCAGTGCAGCCTTGTCAGTGCAGCTTTGTGCACTCGCCGCCGACATACACAGCCGTGTGTAGATTCAAATATGGCGCCGAGACTGCAGGGATTCGTCGGAGCCGAGATACACATACCCGAGTGTTCTCAGCTTTTTTCAGCGCTGCTCACAGTCACGCCCAGACCTATGATGGACATAACACAGGTCCAATGGCGGGACTGGGATTGACTGTGAGCGGCGCCGAGAACACTCGGCGCCATATTTGAATCTACACACGGCTGTGTATGTCGGTGGCGAACGCTCCGATCACACAGAATCGGCGGGGATCGGCCTATAACACGCACCCACGATTTTCCCCCGATTTTAAGGGGAAAAAAGTGCGTGTTATATGCCGATAAATACGGGTATTTCACTATTTATACATTTGTATTTTTATCAATTTTGAGTATGGTATTGATCACTTTTTATTAGCGTGGCTTCCTACAAAAGAAATGGGGCTAATAGTCCGTGGGATGAAGGCAAGGGGGTGGGCTTTGAAGGTGCATGAAACTAAAGGGGCTCCAGGGGGGCTCTGAGGAAGGAAGAGGACTAAAATGGCTTATTCAGGTGTGTGGTTATCATTGCTGGTGTTTGACAGGCAGTGAGGGGATCATATGTCGCCTCCTCAGTGCCTGTTTTAACCCTGAAAATGCTGACCCACCACACTGCATCCACATGCATTGCATGTGGCTGCAAGGCAGTTCTGGTACAGCCCCATTCATGGTGACATATCATTTAATTTTTACCATGTGTACAGCCCTGAGCAGCAGCACCTCCTTGTTCAGGTGGGTGATTGGGGATGATAAAATTGAATCTCAACCACCTGTTTTTTTTTGCTCCTACCTGGTTGTTTGAATGAGCCTCAAGACCTTGTTTGCAGTTGGGGGGTTGGTAAAAACAGATGGTTGGACTCAGGTTTACCCCCCCACCACGTTTCCTATCCCAACCTGCAAAGACAGCTGTATGGGGGTTTACACATGCTGTAGCCACTATGCTTTGCATCCCAGCAAAAATGATCCTCCCCTGTGGTGATCAGTATTGCCGGATGAGTGCACTAAGGGACCTGTGTTAAGGCTTAACGTGGTTGTAAACCCCATTCATGAAAGTTGATCTAAGAACATATATATGTAGTGTTTACTTATCTCTCTCCAAAGCTCTAAGTGTTGCTTCTCTCTGGCGCTTTGTTCCTCTGTTATCAGCTCAAGTTCTCAAATATCAAGTTCTCCGACACATGAGATAACATGAGCTAAAAATTTGTGTTGGGGTGGGAGCTTAGAGGGAGATTAGCAGGGAGCTTGTCTATCCAAACTACAGCTCTGCGTGTTCCTTTGTTCATCTGTGAAGGGGGGTGTGTGTCCCTTTCCTCCAATCAGCTCACACACAGGGTAAGTCCAGTATCCCCACCCACCCCTATGTGCTTCTGAAAGAGGAAGTAAGATTTTTAACATGATCTGCACTTTCTAAAGAGTGTAGAAAGGGAAAGAGCAGATAAACAAGTAAAACTTATGTAGTAGGATTTGTTTAATCTCTGTGTATCATCTGGGGCTATTCACCTCACTGGGTATATGAGAGGGTTTACATCAACTTTAATGAAGGCTGTGGGTGATAAAAATTTGAATTGGAAATGGAAAAAAAAAAAAGTGGAATCAAGTAGGAAAGGAAAAGAGTGAAAAGGTGAGGGGGTAGTAAAGGTCTCTTCACACACTAAAACAAAGCAGTTTAGTGAGGCGGCAGATGTCCATTTCAACCGCAGTAGGCTGGTGGTCGCTTATCCAGATTTGCGACAAAGGTCACTTGAGGTATGTGATCCCTAAGAGGACAATGGGGTTGATTTACTAAAGCAGGCCATATATGGTCGAATTTCAAACTAATTTTATTTTCAAAATTAGAAAGTTCATTTTTTTTTGTGATCCGATGATGCCACCATTGATTTTCGAAATTCGGCCAACCAAGCCATTCACCTCATGTTGCTACAGAAAAGAATTTTCGTGGGCGGGAATCTTCTTTTCTCCTCGTAAATTTTCTTTTCTTATTACATTTCTCGCACAATTCTCCCGTCATTAATTAGAAAATTCGTTCGTTTTTCAAAAAAATTCCAACATGTCCGATTCCTCAAATTTGATTGCCGCACGAAAATCAGCCGTTGTTGCAGCCCCCTAATGTTGCGAAAATTCTTCATACGATTTTCAAAAGAAAATTCTTTGGAAATTCGAACCGTGTATGGTCGGCATTAGACTGGAGAATGCAAAATCTGGTGCAGCTGCTTATGGTAGTCAATCAACTTCTAACTTCAGTTTGTTCAAATAAGCTTTGACTATAAAACCTGAAAGCTGATTGGTTTCTGTGCTGCACCAGATTTTGCAGTCTCTAGTTTTAATAAATCGGTCCCAGTGTGTGGTTCTTGATGAAAACTGCTATCCACCCTTACCATATATCCAAGCATCGTTTTCCTCCATAAACATACCTCAATGGATTAAGTATTCACATTGTAAGCAAATGCCAACAGTGCAGAGCATAATCTGCCATGGCATAGCGATTTAACATGGCTCAGTACATAATGGGAGGCACATTTGGCGAAATTGCGACACATAATGTGTTTAGCTTGCCCCATGCATGAAACGGAACAATTGATGCAGTTTTTATCCTCGTTATTCACCCCAGTAATCTGATGCTAGATAGGATATATATCGAGATAAGTGCTCAATCCGTATCCGGATGCATACACTTTCTTTCAAATCACTTGTCATTATTGATATGTTTCTTAGGCATTGTTTGAATTTCTACTTACTGGCTGCAATCTCTTAAACCCAGATTGACCCGGTGAGTCGTAATGGCACATGGAGAACAAGATGAGAAAGGCAACCTTGCCTGCTCTTTAGAATGGGGTATTATATTGAGCAGCTATTAGCATTGCTGTTTAGAAAAGCAATTTTCAAATTGCTTCTGGAAGCAAATGGAGGAAATTTCACACAGCGCTCCTTCAAGCATAAAGACTTTTTTTTCTTTCATGTTGTGAAGAATGTTGACAAGATAGTCTGCTTGTATTCACTTAGAGCTTTATTATTAAATCCACACTGGGCAGGGGATCTCCAACTAGCCGACATTCCCTTACCAGTGCTCTAGTTATTATGGCTTTCATTAGGTGACAATATATAAGAAGATTGCTGATTGTGTGGACATTACATTTGTCTGCTGTTATGACACATACCTTGCTTATTTTGGTTTTCAGACTGATAATTTTGATATCTGAATCGAATATTATTATTACTAAGTGAATTGTTAAGTAAATATTAAAATACACCCCTCCCTAACCAATGAGACCACAAAACTCCTAGTTCAGTCCCTGGTCATCTCCCACCTCGACCACTACAACTCCCTCCTCACGGGATTACCTTCACATAGTCTATCCCCCCTTCAGTCCATCGTGAATGCTGCTACCAGGCTCAGCCACCTTACCAATTGCTCTGTCTGCTACCTCTCTCTGCCAATCCCCCCACTGGCTTGCACTCACCCAACAAATTAAATTCAAAATTCTAATAACTCACAAAGCCATCCACAACTCGGCCCCCAGCTACATACCTAACCTAGTCTCAAAACACCAACCTACTCGTTTCCTACGTTCCTCCCAAGACCTCCTGCTCTCTAGTTCCCTCGTCTCCTCCTCCCATGCTCGCCTCCAAGACTTATCCCGAGCCTCTCCCATCCTCTGGAACTCCCTATCCCAATCTGTCTAACTATCTCCTACTCTGCTTTTCGACAATCCCTGAAAACCCTTCTCTTCAGAGAAGCCTATCCGGCCCCCACCTAACTGTACTTTCTCCATCAGATCACCCCCCCTAGCTATTATCTTTTGTATCACTTGACCCTCCCTCCTAGATTGTAAGCCCTAATGAGCAGGGCCGTCTGATTCCTCCTGTATTAAATTGTATTGTAACTGTATTGTTTGCCCTCATGTTATTATTATTCAGGATTTATATAGCGCCAACAGTTTACGCAGCGCTTTACATGGGGCAAGACAGTACAGTTACAATACAAATCAATACAGGAGGGATCAGAGGGCTATAAAGGTGTATTCAGACTAAAGTTGCATTGTCAGAATAATAATTTACTTAAAGTAGAACTATAGGCAGAGTGTTTTTTTTTTTTTTAATCATTTTGGATAGAGCAAAGGAGGGTTATAACCTCCGTCAACTTTTTTTTTACTCCATCTGTGTCCCATTGCGGAGATTTACCTTTGCTTCCTGTCCGATAGCCAAACAAGATTTGAGAGGAAATCCCTGCAAATTAAGGGAATTCCTTGGGGACCACCAGGTCACCATAACTAGCGTCCCCATTGGAAGATAACCTCTCAATTACTTTTCAGGGGCCAACCCAAAATTTGGGATTTTCTTTTTCATTTTAAATGAAAATGGTAAACAGGATAAATGGGGAGGGTGAATCTACCTAACAGGGACACAGAAAGCACTAAAAACTGACAAGTGTTCAAATCTCTCTCCACTCTATCCAAAACTTAAAAAAAAATGTTTTGCATTTAGTCATACTTGAAAGTGTTTGTTACACCAGCATTTCATGTTCCTGAAAAGTGCCTGCTGTACCATGTACCTGTATGGAAAAGCATCCGGTTCTCTTTATATTGCTTTCTTTGTGTGAAATCCCTGGTGTTCTTGCTAGTCCTTCTGCTTTCCTATTAGAAACTGCCCACACTAAACAGGAGAGCACATCTGGTCAGTTCTTTAGCTATTCTGGGAACTCAGACTAGCCCTGACCCGCCTCCCTGCACAGCCATTCACTGGAGAGTTCAGTGTACTGCTGCTTCTCCTCCCCCAGCTCTTATGCAGCTGAGAACAGAGGGAATGTGATCACTTATAAAAAAGGAAAACAAAATATTTATAATGTGTGTTTTTTTTTTTTTTTTTTTTTTTTTTTTTTTATATCTATACACTAATATTTTGCCTTTCATTTCAATTTTAAAAGGAATGGGTTGCTTTACAAGGTGATCGTTTACAATTTAAATGTCTGACATAAACAAAGGTGCATTCTGTCTGAATCAAAAGAAACTGTGTGAATTACTTTGCATAGAGATTTATCCAATCTGATTAGTCTCCTAATAATTAAAGCTAAACTTCGCAATCAGCAAATAATGTTTAATTACAAGAGACATGTGTATTAAGGTTGCCATTTGTCAATGTTTTCTGGGTACAGTCCTCGTTATGAGGAGTCTGTCCCCTGGAAATGGGCATCCCCAGATTTGTACCGGGAGCTGGGCACAGTGAAGTTTTCAGTGCGCAGGCTCTGACTTGTATCATCCCTTAAGCAGAAATTTAAATTGTCACTAGAGCACCCTGCATGTGCACAGAGATTATTGCTGTCGTACATATACACACCACTCCAGCCATGCCATTTTAGATTGATGCTTGTAGTGTGATGAGCTGGAGGCTGAGCACTGCAAACTTTATACTACACCACTCGGCTTCCCAGGATGATTCTGGGCTCCTGCGGATGATTGAGACAAGTTGCAATCTGTGAATTCCTTGCTGTTTATCTGTTCCTTAAATCTTAATCCACTAATCTCTCTGTTACTCAATCTTGACCTGTGAAGCCTCTGCTTTACATAATCCTTACCCCTGCACCCTGTGCACTTTTAAATCCTGAGCTCTGTGCGTTACTTAAAGCGGTTGTATACTTATTTTTTAAACTTTTACCTACAGGTAAGCCTATAATAAGGCTTACCTGTAGGTAAAAAAAAATATCTCCTAAACCTGTATGGTTTAGGAGATATTCCCCTCGCAATGAGCCGCTGACTGCAGCGAATGCGCACAGGGAATTCTCGGCTGAAAGCCTGGCAGACGCCGGACCTTGCCGGAAACAAGTCTCCCGCGCGCATGCCGAGGGGGAATGTCAGCTTCCTTGGTGTGGACCGGGTGAGATGCCGGCGCCTCGTTCTAAGGTAAGTATCTCATAATGAGCTAGTATGCGGTGCATACTAGCTCATTATGCCTTTTCCCTTACAGGTGTAGGGAAAAAAAAAGTTGTCACGTTTACTGCCGCTTTAATCCTGACCCCTGAACTCTATTCATTACTTAATCCTTTACCCCTGAACTCTATTTGTTACTTAATCCTTTACCCCTGAACTCTATTCGTTACTTAATCCTGACCCCTGAACTCTATGCTTTCACTCTCTAGACCCATAACAGCATAGATTCATGTTTTATGTAATCATACACTTTTAAGTCCTGCCCACTTTCACCACTATTTGGCCACACCCACAACATGCTAGGTGCACAACATCATTCCCATTTTGGCCAATTTTTACAGGGCATGTAAAAAAATGGCAGTGTGGATTTTGTGGGTGAGGATTTTTTAGGTGTGGCTACAAATTAGGGTTTTATGGGCATAGAGTAGTTAGTAGAATGTTTCTGGATTTCATTTTAAGAATCTGGCAACCTTAATGTATACTCTTATTTTAATCTTGGTGAGCTTTGTGTCTTTCTTTCAGACCCGTGCTGTAATCCAGTGTGAGTGTTTGTCTCTGTGCAGGAATAAAAACCGGTCCCTGACGCTCTTTCTCCTTGGGCAGGTTGACTGGCGCCCCCTCCTGTATTTTTCTGTAGACAGCGCATATTGGGTGGGCCTACTGCATCCCTCCCACAGCTCTGTTGTCTACACAGGCTATGTGCAGCACAGTGATGTCATTGCTACGTTTACAGGTACACACAAAGTGGATTTATAATCCTTGTGATCATTTAGGATCAGAGTTCAGCCTTACAAGATAATGTTCCACTTGATTTGCATGGTAATTCTGCTTTTATCTTACTCTTGCTGAGCATGATGCGGTATTCATATGTGTCCTGTGTATTGGTAGGTGATTGACTCAGACAGTGCAGTGTCTCTTCTGCCAAGTATGAGTGGAACTCAGGCATACATTTCTCTGATGTCTTTTTGTCCTGGAATCCACCAGAACTGATCACAACATACAACTGATGGACAAGAACTGCATGCACATGTTTAACACCTTCCCATTTTTCATTGCGAAACAATTGGCCACGTCCAGTTGCAATGAGTGTTTACAAAGTCTGAAATGCTTGTTATAGCCTCCAAGGATACTTGCTTCACCTAGACTGACATCAAGCCATATGTGGCTAGCCAATATTTTTATTATTTACTTTGAAAATCGCATATTTTTAACATCATTACTATTTGTGTATGTATGCTATCTTATGGCAAAAATGGATATTTAGAAGGCTAAGCTTAAAAATGCATCACATATGGAATGTCAGGGAAGCCTTTTAAGACAATGGAAATGTTCTCCATATGTTTTTCCAAAATTGCCCACTCCTAGCAACTTAATGTGAACCAGACCTAGCCTAAAAACTTTATAAGATAACAGTTTTGAAGTGTAAGCACCTTGCGTTGCCAGCACATACCCAAAGTGGTCCATGGGAAGCCCCTTGGATCCTAGCCCCAGGCTGCCTTGATTTCTCCAGATTAAACATTTCCTTTGGACCAGAGAAAGCTCACCCTAACATTTTTCTGTTAAATGCCACTAGTAGAATGGATGATAAACTCTCAAGCTGTTAACCATTGCATTAGAGTGAGCAGGGTTTATTCTCAACTTGAAGAAACGTCAAGATCCTGTGTAAAGCTTGGCCCTAGGATCTGAGGGGCTCCCAGGGGACACTGGGAAATTTACTAAAACTGCTGCACACAGAATCTGGTGCAGCTGTGCATAGTAACCAATCAGCTTCTAGGTTTTATTGTCAAAGCCTATTTGAACAGGCTGAAGTTAGAAGCTGGTGCAGGTGTGCATGGTAACCAGATTCTGTGTGCACCAGTTTTTGTAAATCTCCCCCATAGTTTGAAGTGTCCACCACAATGTGCCTACACTGTAGCACCATTACTATCTTATGCACTTTTCAGGCAAGGTCAAGTCATGTTAAATTTATGTGTATTCCATATGATTTGATTGTAACCGTATTAGTGCAATTGTGACAGAGAAAATTGAGTACTGTGCGTGATACTTTTTTTATTTGCACTAGCATACAATTTTTCAGGACAAGCATTCGGGGTATGTCCCCTTCTTCAAGGTGCCTTGAAGAAGGGGACATAGAGGGCATACCCCGAAAGCTTGTCCTGAAAAATTGTATGTTAGTGCAAATAAAAAAAGTATCACGGACAGTACTCAATTTCTCTGTGTATTCCATGAAATCTATTCACTCACGCTTTATTTCATAGTGTTCGACTTTTGCAAACATCTTTTCTTTCTTATTCTCAGAGCCGGGCCATTTCTTTGGTTAAAGAGCCTTTCTGCTAGGGGCAGCACACCAGTTTATTTTGACTCTCTCACCCCAGCATGTTTTATTCTCATTAATCACGAATCTCAATCATGTCTTTGCAAGCTGTTGAAATATGCCTTGTGTCCAGTGGGAAATTATCAAACTTTGCTAATTGCTGAAAGAAAATTACAGCTGTGTCTACAGAATGTTGAAACGTGCTGGGGAAGAATCTACTGGGTAAAACAGTGTTCTTTAAAAAGTTATGTTTTTCAGTTAAATGAAAAAAATAGGTAATGTTAAAGTGTTACTAAACCCAGGACCCTGCATTCACTATATCTGGTCTCCCACAGTACACAGAACATGGAAATGCAATTATTTTAGTAAATATAAACTGCTAAATACCTTTTCTCATCAGCAGCATATAGCAGTCTTCTGACTTCTGTCAGTGTCTAGTTAAAGCGTGTAGGATGAGTTTTCATTCTACTCTGACTGTCCTTTGAGGCTGCAGGACCCCTGATCCTCTGTCTGGACAGTGTTGATTGGCCTTGTGCTGATCACATGCACTATCCCAAGAACAAAAAAAACTCTAGCAATACACACCAAACTGAGCATGTGCAGCTTGCCCCGAAGGCTCTGTTCTATCGGGATGGATTGGGGACTGTGGAAGAAGGTGAGGATCAGAGAAGACTGGATCAAACCACTTTTTACACAGTGCAGAGGATTGAACCCTTAGGTTCCACAGTGAGTATAACAAGTATGCTTTACTGCATCTACAGACTGATTTTACTGTTATGGGTTTAGTAACACTTTAATTTGTGTTACATTTGCCTTGCAGTGATAGTCCCAAAGCTATTTCCTAGTGCTGTTAAAACAGCTGATTATTGAAAGATACCGCCTCAAGGTTTGAGAGGATTTGGATCCCTGGATCCGTTACCTACAACCTTTGACTATATGATGGGCGTCATGGTGACCGGAAGGGCCTTTGAATGGGCTTCGGCCTCTCCCTTTTGCTTTCTTCTTTTCTCTTCTCTACCTTCTCCCTATATTATTTCTCCTTTGATTTGTTGGGCAACGGCATGGTACTGCTTAATTTATCACAGATTGTGATCTTGAGTTTGTTTCCTGTCAAAACTGAGTGGCTGTTGTGGAACAAGGGGGTTCCCAGATGTAGCACTGGTATGTCCCACTAGCGGGCATGGTATATAATGGGTACGTATTGCTGTTCTTAATTGAACTTCTTTTTACTTACCATTTTTTAGTTATTTTAAAAAAATGTAATTGTTTTTATTGTTTTTGTTAAAAAATGGTAAAGATACAGAGCCTCTAGGCATACCCCAACTCAAAAAAAAAAACTAAAAAAAAGCGCAACAAGAAAACCTAGCTAGAACATACATAACAGCAACAACATAAAACTTAACATCCCAAAACTTGCTGCTTAAGTAAAAAGGATGGAAGATGCTCACTCACACTTAACAGTATGGGTTTTGGGGGAAAAAATCCCTTGTCAACAACCCCTTAAACATTTACTCATCTCTGCTGTGTCAGTCCCTGAGGTGCGTAGGGAACGTACTGTGTGGCCACATTGCCATATCTGTAGGATATGTGGACCCTTACCTCCACCTGTATAGGACTTTGTTAGGGTAGATTAGTGTCAGGATCTTGCTGTTGAGTAACAGTGGTATCAGAGTCTAACCATATATCCCACACCTTGTTAAATTTTTTTAGCCCCGTATGTGTAGGTTTCTTTATACAGCGGGATGATCGAATTAACCAGTGACCTCCACTGTTGAGAGTAGGTACAGAAGAGGCTCTCTACTTGAGTACAGTGCTCTTCCGAGCGTAAAACAGAAGCAAGTAAATCAGAAGAAACTGAGCAATTTGCGAACAGCTCTAGATGGGGCCATGCCATCTACCAGCGCTAAAATACAGACATCCAAAGTCTATACTATACTACTATTTGGACACTTATGTGATACACCATCTGTGTTTTACTTGTCTATTGGTTTTGACTTTATATTCTGCCCCGATGACGTCAGCTCTGACGAAACACGTAGGGTGGAGTCCATGTCTGTGATGTTACAATGCAAGTCGAGCCTGCCAATATGTGAACCAGTTCCCGGGAACCACTGATATTTTTGTACATCAATAATAATATATATATTCAGTGCAAATCCTTTTGTACAGACTAGTCCTTTGCAAGCTGAACAGACATACTACAGGAGATGGTCAGAGACTGCAGACCTACTAGAGGAGATGGTCAGAGACTGCAGACCTACTAGAGGAGATGGTCAGAGACTGCAGACCTACTAGAGGAGATGGTCAGAGACTGCAGACCTACTAGAGGAGATGGTCAGAGACTGCAGACCTACTAGAGGAGATGGTCAGAGACTGCAGACCTACTAGAGGAGATGGTCAGAGACTGCAGACCTACTAGAGGAGATGGTCAGAGACTGCAGACCTACTACAGGAGATGGTCAGAGACTGCAGACGTACTACAGGAGATGGTCAGAGACTGCAGACGTACTACAGGAGATGGTCAGAGACTGCAGACGTACTACAGGAGATGGTCAGAGACTGCAGACGTACTACAGGAGATGGTCAGAGACTGCAGACGTACTACAGGAGATGGTCAGAGACTGCAGACGTACTACAGGAGATGGTCAGAGACTGCAGACGTACTACAGGAGATGGTCAGAGACTGCAGACGTACTACAGGAGATGGTCAGAGACTGCAGACGTACTACAGGAGATGGTTAGAGACTGCAGACGTTCTACAGGAGATGGTCAGAGACTGCAGACGTACTACAGGAGATGGTCAGAGACTGCAGACGTACTACAGGAGATGGTCAGAGACTGCAGACGTACTACAGGAGATGGTCAGAGACTGCAGACGTACTACAGGAGATGGTCAGAGACTGCAGACGTACTACAGGAGATGGTCAGAGACTGCAGACCTACTACAGGAGATGGTCAGAGACTGCAGACCTACTACAGGAGATGGTCAGAGACTGCAGACCTACTACAGGAGATGGTCAGAGACTGCAGACCTACTACAGGAGATGGTCAGAGACTGCAGACCTACTACAGGAGATGGTCAGAGACTGCAGACCTACTACAGGAGATGGTCAGAGACTGCAGACCTACTACAGGAGATGGTCAGAGACTGCAGACCTACTACAGGAGATGGTCAGAGACTGCAGTCCTACTACAGGAGATGGTCAGAGACTGCAGACCTACTACAGGAGATGGTCAGAGACTGCAGACCTACTACAGGAGATGGTCAGAGACTGCAGACATGATACAAGAGATCGATGCAACCTCACCTGTGCCTGTTAGATGCAGCCTGTCTCTGCCGTTAGATGTTGCCTGCCTGTGCCCATCATGCAGCCTCACCAGTGCCTGTCATGCAGCCTGCCTGTGCCCATCATGCAGCCTGCCAGTGTCTGTGGATGCAGCCTCACCACTACCCGTCGTGCAGCCTGCCAGTGCCCGGATCAGAGCGGCAATCTCCATGTGTCATGGAGCTGTATGCCTGGGTCACAGTAACAATGTCCTGATCACGTCACACTGATTCAATGTCCCACCATTGTATCAAAACGAAGAAAAAAAAAAAAGACGTTATCTGTGATGAAACGGTGTAGGGAGGAGCGGCGTGCTGACGTCACCACATACCGCGCTTGTCCCGGAAGTAATGGGCAGCAATTGAGAGCCGGCCAGCTCAACTTTTACCTGAAACGCTTTATATCCACTAATAAATTGTAAGTGCAATATTGCTTATTTTATTAATAAATGTTTTTAAAAGAATTACACTATGGAAGCTTTTATATCCTTACCTGGGGAATGAGTGAATGCCAGTTGCACTGAGGATATCCTGAGCAGCGTGTCTGGGAACATCTAGCTATCCAAGCACAGAGACCAGGGGTTGGATAAAGCCACAGGCACTTGTGATCTCCTTAAACAAGAGATCTAACAAGTTGGTAAGCAGCAGTATTATTACTGGTGGAGGATCTTTCCTGTCATACCCTATCACATCTTCTTGGGTGTTGTGATTACATGTCACTACAGAATAGAGGGTTGAGGAACCATCACTTGAATTGTCACTTTGAACTATATACCTTGTGGAACGTCTTTTTAACAATCCATCGGAGTAGATTGAACATTTGGAGATTTTTTGTAGCCTTCATTGTGTGATATTTATAATTTTTTGTACACTTCACGTGTGTTATGTTCATTATATATTAAATATTGGATTACACAGGGATTTTATATCTCCATTACACTAGAATAGTCATTTACAAGTCGGTATAATTTTAGATCACAATAAGCACACAGCGCAGCTTTTTCTTTTTTTTTTTTTTTCATTTATTGTGTGTGTGTGTCTCACATTATAGTTGCAGCTGTTTCTTTTTTAGTAGATGTCACTCTTGGAGTGTCATCAGGATAGCGCAGTAAAATTAAATTTTCCATTTCCCACCATTGGATCAGTGTGCCGTCTGTCACATGAGGCGGGACATTGTTACGGCAGCCTGTGCAGTTCAGCTCCATGACACACCGAGATCCCTGTGGAAGGGAGGAGAGGGGGAGGAGGGAGGGTAGGACTGGGGTGCACCAGGATGACACCCCCGCAATGGGTGGCACCAGGGCAGGGGAGGGGGAGGCGACCCCGCCCCATTTTGGGCTCCATTATCTGCAAAATTGTGCATTGTGCCGAAAATTTCGGTGCATCCCTAGTTTAGACCAATATGGCCTCAATACACCTTCCCCAATATGGGAACACAATTCCTTCAGTTGACACTCAGCAGCAACGATAGGAATCCATCCATGTTGTACATGCAGAAATAAAACAAAGCAACATCTAGTGCTCTCTGTTTTTATAATAAAATTTATTAAAAAAAGTAAAAACTTACAAGTCTGGCAAGTTACAAGTGTATATGATGAGCGCTCGTTGTACAGGCTATACACTAAAAAGTTGGCTGCGGGTGATGTCACCTGTAGCTCCTCCCTCGGGGAGGGAACTGAATAGATCTTCTGTGCATTACCTACGCTTGTCCTAGACTCCTATAATTTGGCGTTTAGACCTCTGGTTTAGCTAGCAATTCATAAGATTCAAGGCGGAGGTGCACCTGGGTGAAATTTTTACGAAGTATATGTTCATTCACATTGAATATTTACTTAAGAGACTGTGTTCACCTATATTGTTTTTGTGTTTGGAGATCAATATGAGACGTGTATGGACTTTGTTTTCACTGTTTGTATTACTTTGATTAGCGTGGCAACTTATGCTATTTTTGTTTCTATCACCAACTGTCTTGTTGTGGTGTTGCCAGCAGCTTATATTCACATTCTTTTTGGATTTAATTTTGAGCTTTCTGCCTGTGCAATAATTTACTTTTTTTGCACTGATATTCTAAATGATGTTTGCCGGAGCTACTGGGGTAAAGTTTTTTACAGCGAGAGCACTTTTATACCTAAATAGCAATAGATGGTGATTGAACTCTGCTTGAACATGCTGGATTTGAATACATTAGCACCGATGAGGTGAACACTTGTAAGAGGGGTAGCATGTTGAATGAACCACCTTGGTTTATTGTCATAGTTGGGAAATCAAAATCAAAGAGACGTTTTTAGTTTTAACCACTTGAGGACCAAGTCTATTTCTGACATTTGTTGTTTAAAATCATATTTTAAAAATCAAATTTATATATTTTTTTTTTTTTTAGAGAATAAAATAGAGATTGTTGCAATACTTTGTCACACCATAATTCAGCAGTGGTCCTAAAAAAGCAATTTTTTTTGGATTAATTGACTTTTTCTGGATTAAAAAAAGGGAAAACTGTAAAGTTAGCCCAATTTTTTTGTATCATGTGAAAGATGTTACGCCGCGTAAATTGTTACCCAACATGTCATGCTTCAAAATTGCGCACGCTCGTGGAATGGCAACAAACTATGGTACTTAAAAATCTCCATAGGCAACGCTTTAAAAATGTTTACAGGTTACCTGTTTAGAGTTACAGAGGAGGTCTATTGCTAGAATTATTGCTCTCGCTTCTGCGATAGCTTGTGTGTGGTTTGAACATAGTTTGCATATGTGGGTGTGACTTGGGTATGCGTTCGCTTCTGTGCGCGAGCTCGGAGGGATGGGGCACTTTGAATTTTTAATTTTTTTTTCTTATTTATTTTACTTTTTATTTTTGCATGGTCCCTTTAAAAAAAATGTATTGATCGCTTTTATTCCTATTACAAAGAATGTAAACATCCTTTGCAATAGAAATAACCAGGACAGGTCCTCTTTAATGTGAGATCTTGGGTCAAAAAAGACCTCCGATCTCACATTTTACACTTAAAAGCAATAAAAGGGGAAAAAAAACTATATAAAAAATGTATTTTTATGTTTCCACATAATTATAAAAAAGGGCCTTTTAAGGCCGGAGGGCAGAAGTGGCATTTGACGTTCCGGTCCTCCAAGGGCATGGAGTTGAGTGGGGGCCATCACTCCACTGAATCAGATCAATTTAGTTGTTGCTGATCTCACTGGTAAGCAGCGGAAACGTCTGGGAAGCTGCTGGAGGGGAGGTGGCACCTCTCCCGCTGCCCATAAAAGTGATCCCGTGGCAAATCCCCTGCTGGGACTACTTTTTATGTGAAAGAGGATCGCCCACTCTATAAAAAAAAACCCGGGTTATGGCAGCTAGCTGCTGCCATGACCCTGGTATTTAACGTCAAATTAGCGACGTGTATATATACAGTGAGCAGTCCGGAAGTGGTTATCACATTCTCTGTATTAAGATAAAAAACCCTTTTAGGTGCAGCCCCCCTGCACCCTTAAATACTTACCTGAGACCCGATCTTGGTCCAGCAGTGTAACCGAGAGCAGCGACACTGCTCTCACTCTTGCTCCTCACTGGACTCAGTGAGAGCAGCAGAAGCCATTTGGCTCCTGCTACCATCAATCAAATCCAATGATGAGAGAGCAGGGGGCTGGGCCAAGCAGCACTGTGTGTGTCAATAGAAGCACGCAGTGTGGCTCTGGTTCAAGCCCGCACCAGTACCCCCCTCAAAAGTGGTTTGCTAAGGGGATTACTCGGTAGGTAGGTAGGAAGAGCCAGAAGTGCTGGTGGTGGATTCCATAAGAGGCTGATCAGGGCTACTCTGTGAAAAAACATTGCACAGAGCAAGTATGTATGACATAAGGGTAAAAAAGTATAGCGCTATTAAATTCAAAAAGATAATATATATGTATAACTCTTAAAGTTATATGAAAATTAATGTGTAACACATATAAGGTAAACAGCAAAATAAAATCTGTGTATAACTGTTTTAGAGTTATATAAAAATTAGTGTATAACATTTATTAAGTGAACACCACAATACATGATAACTCGGACAAAAAAAATATATAAAATTAAATGTGTCAAAAAAAAGGTGACTACACAAATGGATAAGTGATATATCCCTAAGGGGTGTGCAAACGAGCCAAACAAAATTACTAAAAATTATAAATAATAAACAATGTGATGTGTTAAAACAAGATCCAGAAAAAGGCTGTCAGATATAATTGTAGTAAAAGGTCACATAGTCCACATATGAACGGTGATCCAAACCACAATGGGGTGAGAGTCCAACAAAGACTGACACTTCATAGAATCTCCAAGAATGGAAAGAGAAGCCACCACCAGTGAAAGAGGGAGGCTTACCGGATAATGATGACTTGGAGAGGCCTATACCGCCCAAGTCACCAAGGCTTTAAAATCGGGTAGCTTGATGGTAACGTCGAACTTGACAAGCATAACAGGTCCTGGGTCTGGTATAATGTAGTATAGGATAGAAGCTCCTTGTTCTCTTGACCAGCAGTTCAGAACTGCTCCAGATGACGTCCCATAAACGAAACATGTAGGGCGGGACTATACAGCGCCATTGCACCACTTCCAGTTTCGAGCCGTGGAGCGCAGATCGCTCCAGTTTCCTCTTTTTAAATACTGTTTTCGCTTTTAATGATTTTTAATAAATAGGTTAACAGTGAGGAGACCACTTACATCGCAGACAAGGAGGCACTTGGAAAACACAGGACAGGAAGTTTCCTCCCACTCCACAGGCTGCACAGTGGCTCATACTGTGAAGGTGAAATACCTCCTTGTGGGGTGAATAATAGTGGTGAGTGCGTTTCTTATGGGGCACTGTTTTCCAAGAAGCACAGAACAATTTGAAGGAGCACATTGTCACTTTATTGGACTTTTTTATACACCAGGGTTTAAGGACGGTATTTTCATATTTCTGAACCCAGTTTCACAGCAACAATATACACCAGTCATATATGTTGGATTTTTTTGCACAGAAATGTCACTTTGAATTGCAGGTTTTGCACAGGATTGTGTTTTCGTTTGAACATAACAATATGCATTATATATAAGCGGTTAGGTAGTTTACACAGTAGGATTTTTGTGTGTATTTTTGTGAATATACAAATATTTATTTTCTGCACTTTTATTGTCACTTTTTGCACTAAATGCACCCGTGACACACACCCCTCAAGTATTTAGAGGTTGTAGGTCACCTCTTAATAAGAGCAGCGCCATACCTATCCCCTCTTTTTCACATTTCTTCTAAATTCACCTTAGGGTGTATTTATTGATAGAGGCTGCAGCTCCTCATTTTTCATTTTCACCATAAACGTGGGGGTCTAATAATTTTTTCACACAATTTTGGAGCCAATCTCTCATTTACTTGAGGATACGTTTAAAATGACAACCCTAGATTCAGTGACAGCAGGATCGTAGGAAACTGCCCCCAGAGGACCTGGACGCTCTGGACTCCACCAGGACCAGCAGTCCGGTAGACTGTCGCACACTCACCCATGCGCTTTATCCCTGTAGGGGTACCAGGATCTGATGAGTAGGGATCTGACAGGGGGAGCACAACAGTCACCTTACTATTTTGATCTGTGGATTGGAATCGAGCACAAAAGTCACTTTGAAATAACATTCCCTCTCTCTCTCTCTCTCTGTCTCTCTCTCTCTCTGTCTCTCTGTCTCTCTGTCTCTCTGTCTCTCTGTCTCTCTGTCTCTCTGTCTCTCTGTCTCTCTCTCTCTCTGTCTCTCTGTCTCTCTGTCTCTCTCTCTCTCTCTCTCTCTCTCTCTCTCTCTCTCTCTCTCTCTCTCTCTCTCTCTGTGTCTCTCTCTCTCTCTCTCTCTCTCTCTCTAAATTGTTTTTAGTTTTTTTGCACTGAGTTGAAAAATGCTCTGAACACCTATACCACTTTGAAGAGTACCAATACCTCCTTGAGGTGGACTTCATTCGATCACCTCTGAATGGGACTATATTTATAAATGTTATAGTTTGTTGATTGTTTTGATATGTTTGCACTTTACTAGTAATTTATGATCACAACACTGGGTTTTTGGGAAACCTGGAGCAGTAAATAAGACCCCAGACCCCAGGATATTGTGGTTCTCATCACTTGCCTGATAAGGGTGATTTACTACGTCACCTTTAATACCTACCTGGGAAGGGGGGTTTATTATTATCACTTTTCAGTTCATAGGCAGCACCATCTATTCCCTATTTTATATACCTTTAATTTCTTGGTGCTCCATTGGGGCATCCCAGGGAAGGCTGCAGCCTAGCCTACACCTGAGCGCGGATTCTAATACATACATCTTATCTTGATTGCCCATGTGGCTACTGCTGGCTAGTGACTCTCCTGATCCAGCAGTTCGCTTCCCTACACAGTTTCACATGGGAAGGCTCTATTTTGAGTACATTTAGGGTTTCTTATTTTAACTGAAGCGCTGATGAAGGGGAAGTTTTTTTATGGCCACTGAAATGTTTTAGCTGTTTTCAGTAAAAACTAATGAATGAATTTGGACTCTTATCCTTTTGGCCTGGTGTTCTTTCCATTAGTGCATTTTTCCTGGTAACTTGCTGTGGTACCCTCTGGAGGGTGGGTAGCCATGTCTGTTGTGAGCAGCCTAACCTGAGCCAGTGAGCCCTCTGAATGTTTTGTCCTCTTACTACTTTGTATGAACTAACATCAAAGTCCCAGCAACTCTTGGAATTTTTTTTCGTCATTGAAGAAACCTTTAAAAGACAGATTTTATTTCCAATCTCACAAGCTATTTTAATATAATTCTGATTACATTTACATACAGCTGTATTGTTTTGTTACTGTGTAGTGGAAGGTTGTGGATGGAAGCTATGGAAGTTGCTTCAAAATCAAATTAACGTTTTGTAAAACTTAAATGGAGGAAATAAAAACGATCCATGCCATGTGGACAGTTTCTACATTTATACTGCACGACTCTGATCAAAAAGTAATGGAACTTATATTACTATATTTGGATAAAAAAAAAAAAAAAAAAAAAAAAGATTCTAGATTTCATTATATTACATTTTTTTTTTATAACTACTTTAATTTGCCTAGCATTAAAAAAAAAACTAAACTTTTAGTTATTGCTTTTTCTGGATCTCCTCCAGCCCCTTACCTAATGAATAACTAATTGGAAAGGTAATTTAACAAATTTGCCCAATTTTGCATACAAGAATTATTGGTTTCATTATATCCCACAGTGGCGCAGTATTAATGAGTGTAACGAGATGCAAATTTGTGATAAGAAATACTTAATGAGAAGATCGCACAGAATTGGGCCCTGATCCTTGTCATGAGAGGCTCAGATCTAATTTGACTATCAACTAGTCTGTCTGTCGTCTTCAGTAGACAAAGATAAGAATGAAACTTGGAAGTGGAAGTTTAGCTTCTTATACTTTGTTTTTCCCTGAAATAAAAGTTATATTTACTGTAGTTTTGACATAAGGTTCAGGTCATAATTCAGAGGCCATATAGGCATGCTATAAGGCCCAAGTAACTTTTTTGATCATGCCGCTCAGGGCTGCTGATAGGGGGGTACAGGCAGTATTCTCAGCCCAGACCTTATTGGGTCAGCAGGGGGATACAGGCATTACTCCCGGCCCAGACGTTATTGGATCAGCAGGAGAGTTTCAGGCAGTATTCCTGGCCCAGACCCTATTTGGTCATCAGGGGATTTACAGGCAGTACTTCTGGCCCAGACCCCATTGGGGTAGAAGGG
The DNA here is from genome assembly GCA_037952925.1 of Lithobates clamitans. Taxonomy (NCBI): domain Eukaryota; kingdom Metazoa; phylum Chordata; class Amphibia; order Anura; family Ranidae; genus Lithobates; species Lithobates clamitans. The sequence goes on along the minus strand of JBBGZY010000242.1, from coordinate 4,525,084 downwards.
GGGTTGCAGGCAGTACTCCCACCCCAGCAGGGAGGGCCTACGTTCGGCTTGGAAGCAGGATGAGCTCCCTTGTAGATGAGGTTTGGGATTGGCAGGCATGTTCCTACCCTACTGATCTGATCTGAGCTGGATCAGGAGCACTGAGTGCTACTGAGAAGGAAGCACTCGATCTGATGAGGGATTCACACCCTGGCATATCCTGTATGGAATATTACTGCTAACTTTCTTCCTGCTATGTTCAGGGCATTAAAATAAGTTGTTAGTAGCTTGATGGTTCCACTCTCCAATGAATTCTCAAAGGCTGTTTAGCTAAGTTGGGGAGGGGGCGGATGCAGTCAGGTAGGCTGTATGAGGCTCCATGATTTCAAATGGCAACCCTACTACCGCTGGTGACGGCTTGCCAACGACAGGTTCACTAACTAGTACAGTGAAAATACCAGTTTTCCAGAGGTTGCTCCATTGCTGGTCAGATGAGTGACGCACTGCTCCTATGCTAATGGAAGTGCTACAGAATGTCATTTAAATTAAATGACCTGTGAAAACCAGGGAGACTTTTTCTGACATTCACTGTCCTGCATATCATTCCTGTTGCTGGTTGTTGCCAGCATTAGGACCATAGCTGTGACATTGGCCTAACACAATAATCTTGTGTAGACAAAATCTAAAAACACAGTAGATTGCTGAAGGTTGACATTATGGCAAGGAATATGCGTTTCACCCATTAGTGTCGGTTTCCAGACTCTTCATACCTGTTAATTGCTGGATTCACATTTTGCTATACTTGCAGACAATGATACAACCATGAGGAGAACTACATTTAGTAACCTAAATTAAGAAAAAAGGACTTGAAATATGCAATTCTTGCATTTATTTATCATGCCAAGGTTCATACAGGGGACATCTCTGAAGTGCACATCCTCCTCTTTTTGCAGCTCCTGTTTTCTTTATTATGAATACTTTGATATAGCTGTGGAATGGTTTTATGAACTGGTATTACAAGATGCAACTGTCATTGCAGTAAGACACACCAGTTTGTGGAGGGGAATGAATCCCACAAACTACAGCATTGGGCAGCTTCGGAGTCTTGTTGCATATGGTAATTTCTTTATATGTGTAGACCTCTGTTGGAACACTTAAAGGGTAACTTCACTTTCGTTGGGAAAAAAAAAGCAAATAAAGAAAAAATAATATAGCATGTACAATTGCGCTACAAGTCAGTTTGTATTTGAATGTTATTAAAAAAAAAATACCTTTCCTTTTCAATCTGCAGCTGCTGTCATTTTATTCAAATGCAATGCAATATGGCTACATAGTTGTTCTGTACACATAATGTGTACTGGCCACTCCCCAGAAACATAATTTCCTGCTTGTGTGATTGGCCAATTTTCCCAGAAGTCTACCTAAGATTTCAGGCATCTTCTGCAACAAAAATATAATTTTTGGTGAGATATTTGCAATAGGAACACTAAAGGAATGCAGAAACACACATGGATTTTTTCAGAATAACAATCTGCAGCAAAGGTTGTTATAATCCTTGCAATGTACATAGGCCCAGAGGGGAATGTTTTTCTTCTCAACAAAAGTGGATTTACGTTTTAAGCAATCTCATTACATCTTCTCTAGAAAACTCCTAACGTGGACCAAGCATCAGATATATAATTTCATGTTAAGTGCATGCAGACTTAGTAATGTTTCATTTTAACTCGTATTTCCTCTTGCTTGGATCATATTAAATCACCTGACAATGTCTTCGTCTTTTTTTTTCATCAGAAGCACTGCACCATCTTCCTTCAGGCACTGTCCAGGGTTGGCATTTAATTCCTGGATGGAGATGTTGGCTCAGAGAATACAGTCATGAAAATCTAGGCACTTGTGCAGTTCTTGGCTGTATTTATAAATGTCTGATACAGCTCACTCCCTTGCTGAAGTCAAGAACAGACATGGTGTGAACGAGCCCTAAGGGCTGCATTTTAATGATTAAAACTGTTTTTTTTTTTTTTTTTTATTATTACCCTGTTACTATAAATTTGGGACATCATCACTTTTATTCACACAGACTGGTAAAGTTACTGGATGATGCACTTTTAAAGAGCAATTCCAGGAAGCGAATAAAAGCAGTAGATGTGATTTCCTAGGTGACTTACCGGTAGTTGGCTAATGGCTTGATATTAGGGTCTGATCCTTGGTGTATGATGGGGCAGAAAAAAAGTTGAGCCAGTCACTTTAGTCTTTTTGCAAAATTTTTTGCTGAACTTAAAAACAGAGAGGGTCTAGTGGCCCAAGATACCTAAAAAGAGCAAGTAGAAAGGGTCGATGGTTTTAAATAGTAATAGCAGTAGGCCCTCTAGGAACGGCCTCCTCCTAATTACTGAATTACTAAATTGCATGCACTATATGGGCAGCAAAGCAGATCTTTGACCCTGTAAGAGCAATTGCATTCTTTCTTCAGGTGCAGTGGATCACTCTCTCTCTGAAATCTGGCTGCCCCTCTTATACCTGAGTCTGCGTGCAATGAATTCTACAATGTTGAGATGGCAGCTCTAGCATCCTCCTCTGGGATACTCTTCAGCTAGAAGATGATTTTCTAGCCCAGCTTTCTTTAAAGGAGAAGTCCAGCCAAAGCTTTTTTGGCTGGGCTTCTCCTATGGATCACAGGTGTGCATTCCATAAAAAACGAGTACTATCTAACCACACAAAAATATAATAATATTAAACTTCCTAGGCAATATATAAAAAAGACCAAATAAAAAATCTAAACGATAAAATGATGGATAAAATAATATAAGGATACATTTTATATATTCAAAAATTAATATATACAGGGGAGGGCAGTTACTACAAATCCCTAGCTACTCAACAAACAGAAAAGAGGTGTAGCATAAAATAAATCCAAACACTACTGGGGAAGGAAGGGGAAAGAAAAAAATAGGAGGTCACAAATCACTGATGAAACAGTATAGATCAGGGGTAGGCAATCTCGGCCTTCCATCTGTGGTGAAACTACAAGTCCCATAAGACATTGCAAGACCCTGACAATCAGAGGCATGACTCCTAGAGGCAGAGGCATGATGGGATTTGTAGTTTCACCTCAGCTGGTGTGCCGAGGTTGCCTACCCCTGGTATAGATCATAGTCAGTATTGACACCAGAGGGAGATAGGACCCTGGTCTCGTAAATCCAAAAAGACTCCCTCCAACTCAACTGCCTCCCTCTCCAGAGTCTCTATACTTTCTCCACTTTTCAAAACTTCAATCCACTTGGCTCTTTATTGTGGTGGAACCTAAAAAGCTTTGAACATTATGATTTTCTCCCCTCTAATGTTAGGCATACCTGAAGCTGCCTAGATGTGTGGCCCTCATACTGAAGGCTGCAGAGGCACACCAGCATGTACACCACTCCCTCTGTCGTACAGCTAATAAAATTACGTATATTTATACTTTTTATCAGTAGCAAAGGACACAAATTCCTTCTTTCTCATATTGACTTTAGAGGTCTTGATTGCCATTTATTTGCCACAAGAATAAAATCCTGATGAACAGTTTCTCATATTATTAGGAATCAATCACCCCTGGGGCTAACTTAGGTAGTGGACGTAAAACCAGACCCAAGACTTTGTTTCTGTAATATTCCCCAGTATTGATAATCTTCTCTACATGATGGTCCAAAATGATCCAAAAAAAATCCTTTTCTAATCCCTTCACATTAGTGGGGACTTTATCGCTGATTAATACACTCCTATCCATTTGCTGTACCTTTTTTACCTCCTGCATAATCCATATCTTTGTAATAACCTTTCTGTAAAAACCTTTGACTAAGGATAAAAAAAAAACAATCTTCCTCAGAGGTACAATTCAGAGGTACAATTCAGTCTTAATTTAATGAATTATCCTCTGGGTATATTAAATAACCAAGATATGTGATGACAACTATCCAATTAAATCTAACTGTTACGGTCTGTAAATTTAAAATGTGTCTGTTACAAATCCCCCTCTTTCCAAAGAAATCTAAATTTTTCATGTTTAAACTATATTTTTATTCTCCTCTAATATTCTCATAAATGATTATAAACTGGCCTCATCCCCTTCCCAGATCATAAACACGTCACCTAATGAAGCACTTTTTTTCAGACACCCTAGAGCAGTGGTTCTCAACCTGGGGGTCGGGACCCCCTCGGGGGTCGAATGACTATTTGCCAGGGGTCACCAATCCTTCCTGAAGCCCGCACCGCTCTCCCAGCCTTTTCGCAGCCGCTCATTCAGTTCACGGCATGGCTGGGGGGCAGAGACTAGAGGTCAGCTGACTGGTGAGGAACGTGAAGTGGCAGGGGCTGGAAGAGACCCCATCTCCTGATTTTGGCATAGGTGTCACTGCTGCGAGTCATCACAGTCGGAGACACTGTGAGTAACACTACCTGTGATTATAGTTCCCATTAAAAGTCTTCACTACATTTCTCGGATCAGCAGAAGACCTTGATCAAGAGCACCTAAGTTGGCTGATCAGAACTCCCCCCAGCACTGCCACTGATCCCACTCCCCCACCAGCACTGCCACTCATCCCAACTCCCCCCCCAGCACTGCCACTCATTTCATTCCCCTCACCCATCACCAAGGAGTAAGAGAAGGAATAAAAATGAAGAATATATGGAAGGAAGAGGAAAAGAGGGGGAGGAACAAAGAAAAAGGGAGAGAAAGAACAAGAAAGACGGCTAGCGAGAGGGATGGGGGAAAAAACCCCAGGAAATTACGATATAGAGAGATAAAAGGCAAAGAAAGGAGAACAAAGTGGTACATCCTAAAATGTACCATAAGGAGTTTTAATACTGTACAAGTGGGAGCGCTAAATGTCAGTGGGATAAGGGTGCAAATTACTTGTCTTGCCCTGGGTGCTGCCAACCCACGCTACGAAAATTATTTTTCTGTTAGGGGTCCTGACAACTTGGGAAATGTTATCAAGGGGTCACAGCACTGGGAAGGTTGAGAACCACTGCCCTAGAGAATAAAATGGCAGTCATTGCAATACTTTGTCACACCGTATTTGCGCAGCGGTCTTACAAGTGCTTTTTTTTGGTAAAAAATAAGACAGCAGTAAAGTTAGCCCAATTTTTTTTCTATATTTTGAAAGATAATGTTACGCCGAGTAAATTGATATCCAACATGTCATGCTTCACAATTGCGCCTGCTCGTGGACAACCTTTGACACTTAAATCTCTATTCTACAGGTTACCAGTTTTGTGGAGGTCCAGTGCTAGAATTATTGCACATGTGTGGTTTGAACACCGTTTGTCATATGCGGCCGCAACTTACGTATGCGTTCGCTTCTGCGCATGAGCTCGGCAGGACGGGGTGCTTTAATTTTTTTATTTTACGTTTTATTTTGACACTGTCCTTTTTAAAAAAAATAATTCTTGGGTCGCTTTTATTCCTATTACAAGGAATGTAAACATCCCTTGTAATAGATAAAAAAATGACAGGACCTCCTTTAATGTGAGATATGGGGCCAAAAAGACCTCAGATCTCACATTTACACTTAAATACAATAAAAAAAAAATATATTTTTTGTTCAAAAATGTTTTTCCCCCTTTAAAACCATTGGGCGGAAGTGACGTTTGACGTTGCTTCCGTCATTCAACGCTCTAGACTGAATATTTCACCAAAAGTAGACCACAATGTTGCCATCATCCCTAATACAAAATTGTACATTGAGGGTCCCCCAAAAGAGGGTTGGGACTTTAAAGGCAACTGGATATAATTGAAAAGGCAAAAAATCTAAAAATAAATATATTTTATTATTGTGTCAAATTTAAAAGAGTGCATATGACTATTGCAACTGACTCATTAGTAAGAGCAATGGCATAAAAAAGGGGGTATCAAAATACAAACAGATATGGTCTCCTCTTTAAGAATGAGAAAAGAGCACAAATATCAATATAGAAACAAATATGGTCTCCTCTTATGAAAGGGAAAAAGAGCCCGACGCTTTTCAGGAGCTTGTCCTTTCTTCAGGGGCTTGTTATATGTGGAGACAGGTGTGCATCTATAAGAAAAATGCATTCATCAGAGTTGAACAATGTGGGGACAGGAGTCCCCACATTGTTCATCATGTCCCCACATTGTTCAACTCTGAATGCGTTTTTCTTATAGATGCACACCTGTCTCCACATATAACAAGCCCCTGAAGAAAGGACAAGCCCCTGAAACGCGTCAGGATCTTTTTCTCTTTCATAAGAGGAAACCATACTTGTTTGTATATTGATATTTGTGCTCTTTTCTCATTCTTAAAGTGGGGTTCCACCCAAAAAAACAAACATATCTAAAAAATTCTAAAAAAAAAACAAAAAAACATTTGGATATTTTTTTTTTTTTTACTTACCTCTAAATGCCTGTTGCTAGGTGGTCCCTCGTAGTCTGCCCCTTCCTCTGCCTGGGCTGGTGACATCACTTCCCCCTGGCACAGGAAGGGCTCGGCTCTTCTCCCTCCCTCCTGTCAATCATCTGGGACCCATTACAGGTCCCAGGTGATTGAGCGGCCAATCACGGCGCGCGGCGCCGCTCGCGCATGCGCAGTGGGTGCCAGGCTGTGAAGCCACAGCCCGGCGCCCACAGTTGAAATGCCGGCGCCGACGAGCGGAGGGGGGGACGAGCGGGGCTTCAAACCCCCGCATCGCTGGACCCAGGGACAGGTAAGTGTCCAATTGAAAGTCAGCAGCTGCAGTATTTGTAGCTGCTGACTTTTAATTTTTTTTTTTTTAATGGCCCGCCTGGGTGGAACTCCTCTTTAAAGAGGAGACCATATCTGTTTGTTTGTATTTTAATACCCCCTTTTTTATGCCATTGCTGTTACTAATGAGTCAGTTGCAATAATCATATGCACTAACTCTTTTAAATTTGACACAATAATAAAATATATTTATTTTTAGATTTATTGCCTTTTCTATTATATCCAGTTGCCTTTAAAGTCCCAACCCTCTTGTGGGGGACCCTCAATGTACAACTTCCGTCATTCATTTTTGTGGAGCTGAGTGGGGGCCATCTTTCCCTCACTCGGCTTCATGCTACTGAGGGGACAGCATCGGATCGTCTCCGCCGCTAACAGCGGGTCCTGTAAGTGGCGGAGACGGCTGAATCGTGGTGGGCACCTCTCCTGCCGCCGATAAAAGTGATCTTGCGGCGGATCCATTGCAGAGATCACGCCCACCGTTGCAGAAAATACGGGGGTTATGGCAGCTATCTGCTGCCATAACCCCGGTATTCTACATCAAAGTACTGACTTACAGCTACGGTGGTTTGCGGTAAGTGTTTAAAAAAACCAAGCAGTGCCTCAGAAAACGCCTTGTAATATGGGCCAGACAACCCGTCGGGACCTGGCGCAGAGTGGAACATACTTTTTCTAACGTAATTGGGGCTTCTAGTTTCTGGCAGTGACAAACCTCCAATTTAGGGATCTGAATGTTATCGAGAAACTGATCCAGCTCGGACAGTGTTGGATGTGCCCCTGCACTATATAATTTTTTTGTAAAAGTTGTGAAATTCTCCCATAATACGTTGTGGGTTCCAAGATAGCGTGACACCCTCTACCTTTATTTTTGGGACCGCAAACGACCTAGACTTCTGAGTCCATCTATGTGCTAGCATGAAACCTGGAACCTATTTTGTCTCCTTGGCAATAAAACTAAGCTCTATTCCAGCAAAACCATTTTTCTGCCTCGGATGGGAGGGCTAAGTTCAGGACTGAGCGGGTCGTGTCCAATCTTTCTGTAGAAACTGACTTTGGAGATTCACTTTGTGTTTTTTCGAAAGACTGACAAACTACTTTTCTAGTTTGTCTATATCCACTTGCCTAGCCCTGCTGATCTGGGATGCTAATTAAATGAGTTTTTCCATAATCATGGCTTAATGGGCTGCCCAGAGGCATGTTGGTGTGGTTTCTGGAGTGTCATTAGTTTGAAAATAGTCTTTAATCGCACCCTCGATTTTCCGAGTCCTGATCGGATGACTAACGGTGGACTCGTTGAGTCTCCAACATCCGGTACTTCTATGTCCTGAGGGACGCTGTAGAGTAAGGAATACCATGGAGTGATCCGACCAGGTAGAGTCCCGAATAAGATTTAGAAACCAGGGGAATCGTAGCGATAGCAATGAATATGTGATCTATCCTGGCGAAAGAGTTGTGTGGACTCAAATAATGTGTATAATCTTGCATCGATCGGAGCGTGTTGTCGGAAATTCCGACCGTGTGTGGGCTCCATCGGACATTTTCCATCGGATTTTCCGACACACAAAGTTGGACAGCAGGAGATAAAATTTTCCGACAACAAAATCCATTGTCGGAAATTTCGATCGTGTGTACACAAAGCCGACGGACAAAGTGCCGCACATGCTCAGAATAAATAAAGAGATGAAAGCTATTGGCCACTGCCCCGTTTATAGTCCGGACGTACGTGTTTTAGGTCACCGCGTTCAGAACGATCGGATTTTCCGACAACTTTGTGTGACCGTGTGTATGCAAGACAAGTTTGAGCCAACATCCGTCGGAAAAAATCCTAGGATTTTGTTGTCGGAATGTCCGAACAAAGTCCGACCGTGTGTACGGGGCATAAGTCTAGTCGTCAATGACCCCTTTTAATTAATATGTACCTCCCCCTCTGGATCTCTATATTCTGACAGGAGAGAGCGTGGGCAAAAGAATCTGGGTGGTAGCGGGATCAAAGGATTACTAGGGAGGGTAAGGGAAATTATGGACTAGGTTAGCAAGTCTAGAGCGTTGATCTGTTCTCTTTAGCACCTGAAGACCCATTAAAAAAAGCCCCAAAAATTATTTTAGTCCCAAGTACATCTAATAAACATAACAGTCGAGCAGGCGGATATTGAGGAGCCTGAGTGTTAAAAACTCTACTTCACATGAGATGTAACTAGATTGTATACCAGCCTAAATAGGGAAAACAGAGGGTTCCTTAAGCTAAGGACAGCCTAATCAGCGCCTCAACTGAGGCCTATAGGATCACGAGTAAAACAGTCGGTTCAACAACAGAGTTCCAACAGAAGAGCGGAAACTTTTCAGGAATCAGAAGGAGTTGAGAGAAGTAAATCCTGATCTCTTCGAGGGGGTAGGGCTTGCTTCGACTTTTTGGATTCGGATTTCTCCCAAACTGGTGTTAGCGGGCTTTAAGGAAGTTGTCATTTTGAGGAGGCGGAAACGGAGCCAGGGGGTGGTTGACGTGGGTCCTGGCAGATGAGGCCAGCTGCGGAAGAAGGTGTTCTCCCTCTAAAATTAGGCTAATTTGTAGGCTTTACCTTTTTGAAGAGCAACTTGAGCTGGGAAGGAAAAAGCCTTGATATCCTTTACTGTTAAAATTGTGAGCAGCGGTTTGAGGACTCTACGTTTCTGTATTGTAGAAGGGGACAAATCTGAAAAAAACTGGATCTTATGGTCCTGGAATAATGGCTTAGAAATGGAGCAGGACTTGCGCATCACCTCCTCCCTAACGGCATAATAATGTGGTTTTACCACAATGCCCCTTGGGAGCCCATCCGATTGTGGAGGTTAAAGGGCCCTATGAGCACGCTCCAGTCTGTGCTGTCGGATATCAGAAATGAGCTCCTTAATAAACGAGCATATTGTTTCAGGGACATATTTTAAAGGTTTCCGGGAGCACCCGAATCCTGAAGTTGGATCTCCTATTTCTATTTTCAAAGTCGTCTATCTTTGCCATGGCTGTCTCGAGTTGATTTTTCAGAGCTTGGATGTGATCTGTATTTTGGTTTGTTCTGGAGATTGTGGAGTCCAGTTTGTTTTCTATGACTTCTTTGCGGGACCTTAAGCTGCTTTAATGTCACTGGTTATCTTGTTAGCTGTATTGTGCAGACCATGGTCAAGTAGGTCTGCAAATTGAAAAAATAAGTGTTGCGTACCTTGTGGTGGAGTCAGACTTGTAGGAAGAAACCTCTCTTACAGCCCTGCCTCAGGAGCCACTGGAGTGGGAACAGTGTCCTCGAGAGCGCAGGGAGGTAGAAGTGCCTGTGGAATCTGTGATAGTTGGCACAGATGGGTGGATGATGAGCCACCAGGTAGGTCCGGGATGCCAATGCCAGCAGAGGCAGATGCAGGTCAGCGACCCGGTGAGCTGGATGGTACAGAAGTAGCAGCAGGCTGGAGCAGAGTGAGACAAGCCGGGTCAAACACAGGTAATCAAACAAAGCAGAAGAGCAGGCTGGCGCAAGGTGAGACAAGCCGGGTCAAACACAGGTAGTCAGGCAGAGTAGGGCTGTAAGCAGGAGCAGGGTCAGATAAACAGGCAGAGGTTAGCAACAGGATATCAAGCAAGGAAGTCTCTTTAGCAGGGTCAAGGAAAGCCGAGGTCAGGATTGAAGATATCGCGTAGGTCAACAGAGCTGGGTCAATACAGATGATCAGATGGGCAGGTACAGGTATCAGGACACATAAGCTGCAGATCAAACAGCACTGCACTTGTGTAGCTGCTGTCCTTTTAAAGGCCCATTGGTGCCAAGCACCGTCTAGCGCACAAGCATCTGGCGCGTGCCCTTGCGCACGCGTGTCTGGTGTGTGCCCTCGTGCACACCCACGCTGTTGACCAGTTTGTTGGACTGACAGCCGTGTGCACACACACGCAACTTTGTCTTGCCACAGCATGTCCCTGACAATAAGTCTGCTACAGCCTCTGTATGTGCTAGGCCCAATTCCCTGCGCTGTAGTAGTTGCTGTGTCTGGAGTTCCTGCCTCCAAGGTGTGATCAATTAGGGATTCTGTGGAAGCAGGACCCAGGGGAGGTGTACTCACTTGTGTGCCCATAGCTTGTGGAGGAACTGGAGAAGCCGCCTGAAAGTTGGAGAGGCGGGCTGGTGCTAGCAGCGGTGGAGCGGCCACCATCTTGGGATCAGAGACCCACGGCTCCTTTGCTCCAAATTGGCTCCTGAGATCTTGCTTGGCATTCCCCGTGGACATCAGGGAGGTCAGTGGGGTTCCTCTGCCTGTGGAGGGTGAAGCAAACTCTGTAGCATGGGCGCCCGCAGAGCTAGAGGACTTCAAACGGCTGGAGCGAGACGGAGCTCCTGGACTAGGTGTCCATGTCAGGTGCAGCCATGCATGCCCCTCCGTCCTGGTGATTTATTTATGTTGAGCCTCTCTAATCCCTTCCGGACCTCGGCCTCTGTTGGCCACAAGGTTAGATCCTGGTGACATATTACCAACCATACAGTCGTGGTTGTTATACCCTTCCTTTTCCACTGTGCGGCCCACTTGAAGAAAAGTCCTGGTGGTTCCAAACTTTTTCCATTTACGGATGATGGATGCCTCTGTGCTCTTTGGGACCTTCAATGGTGCAGAAATTTTTCTGTAGATTTCCCCAGATCTGTGCCTCAATACAATCCTGTCTTGGAGGTCTACAGACAATTCCTTGGACTTCATGGCTTAGTTTGTGCTCTGACATGCACTGTTAACTGTGGGACCTTTTATATAGACGGGTGTGTGCCTTTCCAAATCATGTTCAATCAACTGAATTTACCACAGGTGGACTCATATCAAGTTGTAGAAACATCTCAAGAATGATCAGTGAAATCTTTGCAAATTTATTAAAAATAAAAAATCCCATATACCTAAGTATTCATATTCTTTGCCATGACACTCAAAATTTAGCTCAGGTGCATCCTGTTTCCAAACACTTTCTTCACGTTGTCATTATGGGCTATTGTTTGTAGAATTTTGAGGAAAATAATGAATTTAATCTGGAATAAGGCTGTAACATAACAAAATGTGGAAAAAGTGAAGCGCTGTGAATACTTTCCGGATGGACTGTTTGAGGCTGCCATTGCTGGCATTGTTAGTAGTTTTAGTCTGGCCTACTCTGGCTTTAGTATTTTCCAAGTCACTGACCCAGATCAAGCAAGCAGATTAGAAAGCCATAATGAAGACAGAACTCCTGATCTTTTGAAAGTATTAAAGCTGTTGGATCAGAATGACAACAAGGTATCTACAGTAGATTATTATGAGAAGTCAGTAGTGGGAACCTCTATATTCCTTCCTGTGAAGTTCACTTTGCGCTTTTATTTATTCTGATTTTCCAAAAAGTTATTTTATTTTATGTACAGGCCCTCCTCACTTAACGACCAGGTTTCGTTCCAATGACCAGCTCGTTAAACGAGGAGCCACAAGTAATCAGTATTTTAAGCATTCTTAACTACTGTACTGTATTGTACAGTGGAACCTCGGATTACGAGCATAATCCTTTCCAGGAGTATGCTCATAATCCAAAGTACTCGCATGTCAAAGCGAGTTTTCCCATTGAAGTCAATGGAAACTAAAATAATTTGTTCCGCATTGACTTCAATGGGATGCAATATCGCATGCGGCCAGAGGCGGGGGGGCGCCGGAGAGCCTCGGAAACGGCCTGAAAAGACCCGAGGACACTTCGGCAGACCTTGGCAAACCTCGAAAAGACTTCCTTCCCGAGATTTGCTAAGGTCAGCTGCGCTGTACTCGGGCCTTTGCGTGCATTTCCGAACGTGACGTTCGGCTCTGCTCGGCTCCGGCGCCCCCCCGCCTCAGGCCAAAAGCGGTACTGCACACCGCTTTGGCCTGAATCGTGTTCGTTATGCGAGACAACACTCAAACCGAGTTATGATTTTTAAAAATACAGTGCTCGTATTGCGAAACGCTCGTTAACCGCGTTACTCGCAATCCGAGGTTCTGTATTGTGAAAAACAGGCCTAAACACAACTCCAGCTCAATGACGTTGTTTTAATTTGCATAAGTACAGAACGCAAACAAATTCTGCACTGTACAATACAATGATTGCGCGTCATTCGGGTTGGAGGAGCTGGTCATAAGTCTGAGCGGTCGTTAAAAGGGTTGTATCTGTTATCCTAAATTTGGTACCCACCTGGTTTAGTGCAACTGTCTAGGAGAGTCTGATTTCCGAGTCCTGTAAATTACTCTCTATGGGCCAAAGACACAGACATACATTGGATCATAGAGAGGCGCATTGAAATCTTTCTGGTGCCTGGACAGATGTGAGACAGATGTTAAAACCCTGAGATCTCATTCAGTGCATACCTAGAATTCCCCAACCACTTTGTTCTCGGCACAAAAGACAGTCTGATTATAGAGAGAACACTGCCAACTTCTGCTTGAAAAATCAAACAAAAGTTTTTTCATCGAGAGCGCCCATTAAAACAAATGCAGGCAAATAAACACAGATTGCTGTATAAATGTGGGATCTGAACAGCGATGAGCTAAATACAGAGCTTAATCAAGAAGCCCTGGGTATTTACAGGTTAATCGAGTTACTTACACAATCAGTTGCAAAATGATCTGCAGTTCTTGGCTTATTTTCACTTCTCTGATTCTGCTCAGAGCAAGTTAAAAAAGACCAGACAAATGTTATTTATACATATATATTTACTGACAGCAGGCGTCTTGAATTAAAATTTTAACCACTTTGTGCCCGTGCTATATCCGAAAGACAGCTACAGCGTGGGCTTAAAAATGCCAGGAGGGTGTACATGGATATCCTCCCATTCCCCCAGTGCTCTGTGATCGCTGAGTCCTTGGGATCCTTGATCACAGAACAGGGTAAAGGGCCAATCACAGCGGACCCTTTCCCATCTAATCAGCTTTAAGCCAATGGCAGCTGATCAGGAAAGTAAATGGTTCCCGGCTTTTTTTTTTTTTTTAAACCCTGTCCGTTGCCACCTATCAATGGCCATCAGTACTGCTAATCAGTGCCACCTATAAGTGCTGCAAATCGGTGCCTCATCATTAGTGCCTCCTTATCAGTGCCACCTATCAGTGCTCATCAGTGCCACCTCATCAGTGAAGGAGAAAAATTACTTGTTTGCAAAATTTTATAACAAAATCTGAAAAAAAAATGTTTGTTTTTTTCACAATTTTTGGTCTTTTTTTGTTTTGTTTGTTTAGCAAAAAATAAAAAACCCAGTGATGATTATATACCACCAAAAAAGAGCTCTATTTGTGTGAAAAAAAATAAGAATGTAATTTGGGTACAGTGTTGCATGACCACGCAATTGTCATTCAAACTGTGAGAGCGGTTAGTCAGGTCCAGTGGGTAAAATCTTTTTTTTTCCAGCAGAAGCTCACATTTCATGTAGAGCTGCACGATTAATCGTCAAGAATCGTTATCGCGATCTTGACTAAAGTGTTTCCCGATTCTTTCTATGCAAAGAATTCTCTCTGCTCTCCTGAAGCCACAGCTGTCAAAAGAAAGAAAGGAAAAAACTGGTCAGTCTGCCAAAACCATTCTTTATCAGTTGAACTAAGTGTAAACCTTGTAACAAATTGTTAATGGAATAGTCTTCTTCACTTAAACACTAAACCTTTTTCTGACATTTGTTGGTTTCAAGTTAAAATCATTTTTTTTTTGCTAGAAAATTACTTAGAACCCCCAAACATTATAGATATATATATATATATATATATATATATATATATATATATATATATATATATATATATATATATATATATATATATATATATATATATATATTAGTAGACACCCTAGAGAATAAAATGGTGGTTGTTCTATTTTATGTCACACTGTATTTGCGCAGCCGTCTTTCAAATGCAATTTTTTTGGAAAAAATTACTGTATTGAATTAAAAAAAACAAAAAAAAAAACTAACCAGTAAAGTTAGCCCATTTTTTTTTTTTTTTGTATAATGTGAAAGATTTTACGTCGCGAGAATTGTGATCTTTCTACTCTAAACAAAAAAATAGTGATTCTCATTTTGGCCAGAATCATGCAGCTCTAATTTCATGTTTGTTCTATGACTCAGATCCTAGTTATATATGCAGTCATTTTATGTCTATCAAAAAATAAGCAATCCACATTTTTCCATAGCATTACTTTAGAATGTACAATTTCTATAGCATTTCAGTAATCCTCTTTCATTTTCAGTGTGCCCTCTTACATCAGATGTCCCTATTGGAGTACCTCAGGTGGCCACATTGGTGTGTTCCCTTTCAGCGGGTGCCCCTTATATCAGGTGCCCCATCAGCATGCACCCTTGCATCTGGTGCCCTCGTCAGAGTGCCCTATTACATTTTAGCACCAGGCAGAAGGTGGGAGCCAGGAAGTGGAGTATGCTGAAGGTCTGAACAGAGAAAATTACACTTCCATTCTCTTAAGATGCTGGTGGCAGGGCACACATGTGACATCGCTGGTTATTAGGATGCTGCTTGTTTCTTCAAGCCGGTCACTCTGTAGAAGGGGAAGGAACCTATGGTGGGCACAGGCTGGCTGGTAGTCTGGATAGGGCTGTCACATGGTTCAGGTCTGTAGTCCACAATTGGATGCCTGGTCTGCAGTATACTCTACATAGTGTGTGTATGTGTGTATATTATATTATATTATATTATATATATACACACACTATATTGCCAAAAGTATTGGGACATCTGCCTTTACATGCACATGAACTTTGGCATCCCAGTCTTGGACCCATTTCACACTGAGGTGCTTTTTGGATGCTTTGTGCTAAAAACAGTGCCTGAAAAGCTCCTGAAAACTGCTTTCCATTCATTTCAGTCGATGCTTTCACAAACATCCCTGTCCATTGAAATGAATGTGAAGCGCTTCAAAAGAGCCTGCAAAGCGCCACAAAAGTTCATGTGACCTTTAAAAAAAAAAAAAAAAGTGCACCGCTAATGCCGCAACAGCGCCACAGTTTTAGGCAGTTTTGGAGCGCCACAGTGGGTATGGGGTCTTAGTCCGTAGGGTTCAATATTGAGTTGGCCCACCATTTGCAGCTAGAACAGCTTTAACTCTTCTGGGAAGGCTGTTCACAAGGCTTAGGAGTGTATATAGGAATCTTTTTTTTTTTTTAATCAGAATTTTTCTTTTTAATTGGAGAAATAATGAATAAACATTTAAAGAGCGAAAAAGCATTTTTGACAGCATATGTATATCCATTTATTAAGGTATATTGCATACAAGATTGCGGTTCACTCCACAATGGGTAAAGCAAAAAAACATACTTATGCAGATTTTGAAGCTGGAAATGCAGTTATTTAGACATTGACATATCATAACCTGAATTAAGTTGAAAACTGCACAGTTATGAGAACAACAAAAAAGGAGCAAGAGAAGAAGAAGAAGAAGAAGAAGAAAAAAAGAGAACTTCAAAAGGCCACAAAACTAGGCCAAGTAGTGATGACCCAAATGTATATGACTATAAATCAACCAAGTATTTCCAGCCAGGGTACATATTGTCTGGATTTAAGCTTGGTCATTAAATCCCCTGCAAAAGCCTATCCCTGACAAATTGATGGGGTGCCAGACCTGGCGAATCCAGCCATGGCTTCCACATTTTATATAATTTGTTAGGTACTTTCTTGTGCATATACATGAGTGTTTATCTTATTAGTACATTGTTAACCTGTTCCATCCACTGGCTCCTAGTGGGCAGTTGTGAAGTCCAATACCAGGCTATAATCTTACGTGCGATAAAGAGTAGATGTATCACTGCCAGATGTTCTTGTGTGAGAAGTTCCTCCTCTAGAGCACCTAATACACATGCTACGGGGTTGTGTGAAAGGCGAAAATTGAAATACCTGAAAAATTATGGTAGTAATATCAGACCAATATCAGAACAGTTTGGGGCACCTCCAAAACATATGCATCAAATCCCCATTGTCTCTCGCTTTTCGGGCATAGTGGTGAGCTCCTGTTATCCCATCTAACACTCTATGTAACAGATAAATGTGGGACAATCTCTGAGAAGCCGAAGCCGAAACCGACACCAACGGGGCAGAGGTCAGACACATATCCCACACATCTCCATCAATACGTCCCAAGTCCTTTTCCCATCCCTTTCTACACGGAAGTTTAGAGGCATTGTGTGTGGACTGATGTAAAATCCTCTAGAGATCATTCCCCTTTTATCTTTCTCTAAGAGGATCCCATGCATTAGGGGGTGCTCAATAGGGGTGAGTATAAATTTTCGTGCCTGGGTCTGAACTGCGTGCCTAAGTTGCAGATACTTATAGAACTGGGTTATAGGAAGGGCAAACTCTTTGTAGTTCCAAAAATACTGATCTGGTATACAATTGTACCATATAAATGATTCCCGTTCTTTCCCAGTCCTGAAAGTCTCAAATTTTGTGTATTGCTGGAATTACGCCATATAGGTGTACCGGGACAGCTTCCCCGAACACCCAAAGCCTGTCTGATATATGACCACAGGGTATTTAACATGCAGCTGGTTGGTAAATCAGGCTGTAAGTGCGAGAAACCCACCTCCAAAAATGTTATCGCTGGACTGGAAGATCCACAGGGCATCAACAAATTGCGGACAGGATCCAGAGGGTCTTCCATTCCCCATGCCCCCAGATGCTGAATTTGGGACGCAATGTAATAATGTCTTGCATGCGGGACAGCTAAGCCCCCCCGATCCTTCGCGAATTGTAATGTGTATAGACTGATCCTAGATGTCTTATTACGCCAGCTCAATGCTCTAAACTGAGAATCGATTTGGGAGAACCACCTACGTGGTATCCATATAGGTGTTTTGTGAAGCACATATAGTAGCTGGGGAGCTCACACCATCTTAATAAGATTTACCCTTCCCACCACTACCAATGGAAGCTTAGACCAGGAGGAGCACTTAGTTTGAAAGCTACGAAGTAAAGGTTTCAAATTCAGCTCAATATACTGCAAAGGATCCGGTGTGATTTGTATACCTAGATATCGGAATGAGGACACTATTTTAACTGCTCTAGCACACTCTGGGACAGGGGCCGAGGTGGCGTCTAGCGGCATCAGAACCGACTTACTCCAATTAATGGAGAAGTCAGATAGCGTGCCAAAATGGTTAATTGGCCTCATAACATTCTGCAGGGAGCCCTGAGTATCACCAAGGTAAATTCATCTGTCATCAGCATATAATGAGATGACTTCCTCCCTGGGGCCACAGATGAACCCAGTGATACTTTGGGTTACAAGGGCATGGGCAGCCAATGGCTCCAGAGCCAGGGCAAATAGCAAGGGTGACAAAGGGCATCCCTGCCAAGTCCCCCTTTGAAGCGTAAAATAATTCAACACCTCCCCAGTTACTCTAATTCTAGCTGATGGGGCAGCATACAGCAGTTTAACCCATGAAATAAAAACTGGGTCCAACCCAAACCTGGACAGCACCTCCCAGAGATATGGCCACTCTACGCTGTCAAATGCTTTGGCTGCATCCAATGGGAAGATGGCCCTATTTTCTGAGTTGTCCACTGGCAACTGCATATTCAAATAAGCCTGCGTAGGTTATGTGCTGTAGATCAATTAGGAATAAAGCCTGATTGTTCTCCCAGTATAAATTTGTGGATAATCTTGGCTAGTCTATTTGCTAGGACTCTGGCCAAAAGCTTAACGTCAAGGGTAATGAGTGAGATGGGGCAAAAGGAGTCAGGTGGTAGGGCATCCTTCCCAGGTTTTAGTAAGACAACAATAATCGCCTCATTCATGGAAACTGCCCTTGCTGAGAGCATCATTATAAACCTTGAAAAGGATATATATATATATATATATATATATATATATATATATATATATATATATTATATATATTACACATTTGATACACTGGTATCATAGTACAGGTGGTCGAGACAAAATTCTTCTTTACAGCAGAAAATATATCATATTACAAGGGAAGTGACTCTGAAGGTGTTAAGGAAACATAATTTTTAAGCATAGTCTAGTTGTCACTTGAAAGTTGAGACCTTTTACAGGAATCGTTGCTGCATCAATAGCTGTGACTCTCAAGGCTGAAACATTGTCATATTTCACACACTATGAATGGTTTGGGAGGTCTTCATAAGTCAGACATATTTTAATAAGCTGAGTCAAGTTGACACACTATACTATAATCATTATAGAGCCTATAACTTCAGGGTAAAGCATTTCTATTGCATAACAGACAACTGACAGATTTGTAAACTGGCTATGCTGGAAAATATAGTAGGTTACAACTTTTATAGCCGTAGAAAATCTAAGCCACAATTTTGCTTTAAAGTCTTGTAATGCTTGCTGCAAGCTTGCAGTTTGGAGCAGGCAAGGGGAGGAGAATGTTTTTTTCCATTATAAACATAGATTAAGGTACAGTCAGTTTCAGTTTGGCCGCAGTAATAAAGTACAAGGCGGTCTCCATTTCACGAAGCCTTTTCCAGTTTGTGGCAATACATGAACCCAATTTCTGAGAGATAATGAAAAAGGTATCGGAGCATTCTTTTCCATTGGGATACTGAAATGACTTTGCTGCCTCTTTATCACCAAGCAATTTCCCTAATCCTAGCTTGTTAGCTCTGAAGAAAAGTCTTAAATTAGTAGACCGGTCTAACATTTTGTTGAATAGTTTGATTGTGTTGGATTATTAGGCTTTCTGTCATATTGTACAGCGAGTATTTCGCCGTCCTCTGCGGCTAATCCCTATTGAACGGAGTCTATGCATCTGGAGAAATATTCCTTGCTTTACCACAGTTTAGAAATGCAAAATAAAAATGCTTAGTTGCTGTATTTTTCTGGATGTGTTATCTAAAAGCAAATTATATAGAAGGTTCAGAAAAGTAACACAATTGAAAATAAATAACTCCTTTTATTTAATGTCTTGCATTTACATGAAGACTAATGGCCATGCCACACTAGTGATTCTGTTGCTACCTTCAAGCCTCAACTCATATTCTCTGGTGGTATTGCTGCCTTACCAGTTGACCAATGTGAGGTCGTTATGTTACTTCGTCGCTCACCGTTGAGATGTGAAATTTTAACCATCAAAGGAGCATTAGGTAAAGTGCAGTTGTGCTACTATGACATGGACCTAACATAACTTGTACCCCTGGTAAATAAGAGCTGAAGGCTCTGGGAGCTGCACATCAGAACAAGACCCACTGTGTGTGAATAAGTGGCAGCGGAGTGAAACGTGTTGGTGTGGCCTGTCTGGGGGTCCAGGCTGAGACTGCCACTTATTCACACACAGTGAGTCTTGTTGTGATATGCAGGTCCTGGGTCCTTCAACTCTTATTTACCATTGTCTGGAGTGTGGGCGGGCTCCTTCCTGGCCAGCAGGCACAGGAGTATACTTCCTTGCAGCCTGAGTGACTCACATACCATAATTTTGTACCCTGACTGGTAAAATTAAATTACGTTTTAAATCAACAATTAAAAAAAACAATAGAATAATCCACTATTTTCAGTAGACCTCTGAGCAATCTAGTTGAAGAAACCATTATTTAATACAGCAGAAAACCCTCATTTGCTTGATGGGGGGGTTCCTGTATTTGATTTATTTCTATTTTATCTCAATAATAGTAATCTCTTTAATATCATACAATCTGTTAGTTTTTCCAGTTTAATCATAGTGTCACTAAACCCACATCATACAAAAAACTATCAATAAATGCCATATTACATGCTGTTATACTCACTCAGTCAATATGAGATTTGTTTTCTGTATTCTATAAAAAACCTGGTTGATCCTGCTGATTTTTATCTCCCCTTCCTGTCCATGTCCCCCATGCAGTTGGGGATTTTTCAGCTTGTGTGGCAACTCTGCACATGCTCAGTTTTCAGTGATTTTCTGTGCTGAGCATTTTCTCCCTATAACATCTGAGCAGCCCATGTGATATTAGATTGACACATGGGTGTATACACAGTGGTAAATGACAGCCCACTCCCTCCCTCCTCCTCCATGCCCACTAACCAGCTTCATACAATGGGAGTGGGATATTACATGTAGATTAACGGAGGTTTCACCTCCCTGTTATTCACAGACGCAGGCTGGAGGGGCGTAACACAGCCTGTGACTAGCAGAAATCCACCCACTCCACAAAATAAAGATTTAATTTCAATTCTTTATTCGTATGACAATTTAAAACGGTTTATTGATATTATTTGATTTCTACTCTGTATTTCAAATGCTTTTTTTTTTTTGTTTAATGTGACCAGCAGCAGAGGACTAGAAGCTCCTCCTGCCTATGTTTCCCTGCAGACAGGCTGGGAAAAATCTGGGTCATATGACAGCCATATAATGATTAGGAAACAGGTATTCCACATACGGAAATAGAAGGGACAATGTAAATTAAACAGTGTGTGTTTAGCATCGATTTAATGGTAGGTTGTTTCTTTCAATCATTTTCATTTGTATTAGTAAGTGACCATCATAAGGGTTTTTTGTTAATGTTTCTCAGGGAATCACAAACGAGTCGGTTTTATTAACAGGACCAAGGAGCGAAAATGAGTATAGTTTAAAATTTCTAATTGGCACATCTGCACCAAAAATAAGAGCTTCAGAAGCTAAGGGCAATATATTCATACAAAGGTTTGATACTAGATTGAATCCATCCATCCATAAAGGGGTTGCATCAGTCCACCCAAATCTTTAACCCAAAAGGCACTGTATGTAAGATGGCAGATCCAAATATTTCAAACCTCATTCCCTGGTTGCGTCCTATCCAGCTTCTTATGGTTCTAAGAATTTAATTTGTGGTACTATTGACTATATGCCCTAAAGAAAAAATCTATTGCTACACAGGATTCTTTTGTTTAATACTTCTCACCTAGATGGGGCTTGTTAATAAATTACCTACCTTCTGAAGTCTCCTCTCCTTTTTAGTCACCTAACTCCTCCATCTCTGTCCCTTGCCATCACTGCTTCTGGGAGCGATAAATGGTAAGCCAGCACTACAGTTTGTGACCACCAACCAGTTGCCTCTTCCTGACATCAAGCTGCTGTAAACCTCTGGATCCTTGGAGGATCAAGCATTTGGCAGCCAGTAGGAAGTGTAGAAGGACCCCTCACCTTTCTCGGTGAAGATGGGGGTTGAAGGACAATGTTTGTGGAGAAGAAGATCCTGGAGGTCAGCTTTTAGGAACCCGTACTTAGAGAAACATGGAGGCTTCAATTCCAACTTTTAACTTTCTGTTAGTTTCCTGTCTCTGACCCCAGTATGAGTTATTGACTCAGAACAAGCATGCAAATTAGAATATCAAAGTGAAATAAGAACTCCTGGTCTGCTTACTAGTTCAAGGTCGGTGATCTAGAAAGGACTGAAGCCATTAAACCAACATGAGAGCTATTCAACTAGCATCCTCAGAAGGAAAGATTAACTGTACTGGGCTCCATATTCTTTAAAGTTTCCAAATGCTCTCTAGGATATACATGGAGTGTTCCTTCACTTTGTCTGCAGCATCTGTTTTGCTGCTGTCACAGTGACTGTTGCGTCTCTGCAGTCCTCTGTACCAGAGAAATCATTATAAAAAGGAAGGAAACAGGAGCTTATGAGTAAAGACTGACAGACAGAAAATATACAGTTTACATCATATTACTATAAAATTGCCTATATATATATATATCTTGAAGTGATTTGTTTGTGTCCTTCTTTGGAAAAATCATCGTGGGCAGTTCTACTAATTGATAAACCAAGTAGGAAGAAAAAAGGCAGATGAAAATGGAAATAAAAGGAGAAAACAGAGGGCAAGAGGTAGACCAGCAAAAAGGTGGTGGTAGGGCTTCTGGGCATTGCTCATTAACATTACCTTTTTACATTTATTATATAAAGCGGTATTAAACCCAAAACCAAAAATGTAATATATTGCAGTTTACCAATCGTTAGATGTGATGACTGCATTTGCTTTCTGTTTTCCGGCACTTTTCCCTCTGTTTTAACCTGGTGATCTGGCCAGTAACACGCCTCCTCCATTTGAGTGCCACCACTCTGGATGAATGAGCACAAGGACCACCTTACCACCTCTGGACAGCAGCTTTGTCAGTCTGGGGGGGGGGGGGGTTGGAGGGTTAGACTAGCAGATTTAAATATACTAACATATTGAATTGAAGCTGAACTCCAGCTCACACTTTACATTCAGTTACAGCAGTTTTTTTTTTCATTTTAGGGTAAGGATTTTACATATATAAAAGCTGATCACTGGCACCACTGCCAGTGTTA
Source organism: Lithobates clamitans (assembly GCA_037952925.1). Lineage (NCBI taxonomy): Eukaryota > Metazoa > Chordata > Amphibia > Anura > Ranidae > Lithobates > Lithobates clamitans. The sequence continues at coordinate 4,502,123 of JBBGZY010000242.1, read as the reverse complement.
AATGGTTTATCTCATTCCTCTAAGGAACTTGCTCTGTTAAAAAAAACAAAAACAAAAAACGGAAAAACTTTTTTAAATCTATATTTAGATGCTAGAACTTTTACCTATATTTTGAGCTGCTTTAAATCTCTTACTTGTATTTGTTTATGATTAGACCATGCACACTTTTGACAGCCGATTCTGAGCTTCCAAACGAAAATTTCCGAAGGGACAAACTCCAAAAAATTTCTTGTATGGGCACAGAAGAACAACTTTCGTTTTGATGTGTACCGTTTTTCGTGCAATTTTTCTACGAGAAATATCAGATGCGAAAGACTGCGCATGATCAGAAACCACAAATAACGAAAGAAAAAGCCTTTGTCGTACGAGAATTTTCATTCATTGTTTCTATCCCCGGTTCTGACCTGCTGTGAACATGATAATAGTATAGGTTTTGTTTATTTGACGCATAATATTCCATATGTCTATCTTAGCTGAGTTGGTTTGAATCAGAAAAAAAATAAGCTTCATGTTCCAGAAGAAGCTTCTCTGTGCCTTGCTCCTACATGAACTAGATGCTATTCTTAGTAGTAATGATATAAAACTTTGGAGCCTGTTTCATTTTTTTTAAAGATCACCAAAATAACTTTCTTTTTGATTTGCTGCAGTTTGCTGTATGTATTTGCGGTAGTAGATGTTTGAGATGGAAAGGTGTGATATCAAAGTGTAAAATAAATATAAATTGTGAAAAGTAGACCGACTTGTGAGCAAAAAGGAAAAACGAAGGAATATAAATGGACATTGCGTTGAGTTCCTCTTCTAATTTTAGTGGTGTATATTTTTGGCAAATAAAGGTCATAATACTAAAAAGTTCTATTCATACCTTTTCTTTCCATTAACGCGAGTTGTGTTTAGAGGGTTCATTTGCTTTAAATGGGGTACCTAATGAGCCTCAATGCACAAAAAATACCTCCTAAGATTTCGGGGCTTTGCTTTATTTGTGCATTGGGATGCCATTTGGATATGCAACTTGGTTCATGTGCATTGACTGCAAATCAGAATAAAGGGCAATTTGACTTAACAGTACGTATAGGGACATATCATCATCAATATTTTCATGGGTAACAATATTCCCAAGATGAATAATTCCCTTATAATGGGCTCCAGGAGCATGTGGGTGATCCAGGAGTTGAAGGAACATACGGTATTTATTGATCTGAACTGTAGAATATTCTGGATGGGGATTTGTGTGATTGAACTGTGTATACCTAGGGTGAAAAATTGTGATAATAGTCCATCCCCTGCTCTTCCATTTTCATCAAACCAAATTTAAATCTAACTTTAATACCTCACGGTCTTCCACCACTGACACTTTATTTGTTGCTGTGCTCTGCTAATTTCCTGGAATGTCTGAAATATTGACACTGACTAATTGCCCTGTACACACGATCCGAAAATCGGACACAAAAATAACGCTTTCGACGAGATTGTACGATCATCCGATATTGTCTGATGGGACAAGCACATCATGCCAGATCGTACGATTTTTGTTTTAAACAGTACAGTTGTTGCCTGAAAATACAATAAATACAACACATGACATCACTTTGTTTTTTTTATTTTTCTTTTCTGTCGTACGAGAATTTTCGTAACTTTTTAGTAAACTCTCCATTTTTAATATGCGACTAGCATGCAATAAAAACCAGATGATCTGTCGTCTGATTTTCAGATCGTGTGTACGGGCCAATATTAATTTTAGTGATCACCTCTGCAGTACTCCTGAAAAAAGTTACAGAAAGTTCAATGAAATGCGTAGTCTTTGGTCATCAAATTTCCACCATGATGTATATTAATATAACATTGTAAGACCAGGGAGTGATTGACAATAGAACAATATTATACACCCAGTGGAATGTGAGTCTAGGAGGTGCAATTGTATAGATACTTTAAAAGTAACTCAAATTTTGTTGAGAAAACAAACCACCCCCTCTGGATGCTCAATTTACATTGCAAAGCTATTAAACTTTGTAGCAGAGTCCTACCTGTTTATGTTTGGCCATGTTCTTGGAAGACTGATTCATTCTAATCAGCTGATTTATTGTGCTCTAATGAGGAACGTTCAAGGCAGTGTCTGCATCTCTTTAGAAGTAGTTAACCCATAGGGAGTGTCTCAAAAAAAGTATAATTGCTATTGCAGAGGATGCCTAACATCTGACTTGTATCTTAGTGCAGACTTTATGGAAAATCAGTGAGCCAATCACACAAGCAGGAAATTCAATTTCCGAGGGTGTTCTATACAGCAATGTTGTACAGAATGCCTCTGGGTTGCCATATTGCATGGAATTTTAAAGAAAATTACAGCAGCTGCAGATTGATAAGGAAAGGTAATTTTTAACAATATGAAAGTGATTCTAAAACCTTAAGGTGATACTAAAGTCTTGTTCGTTTTTTCTTTAAAAATAACAAACATGTTATACTTGCCTGCTCTGTGCGGAGGTTTTGCACAGAGCAGCCCCGATCCTCCCCTAGTCGGGTCCCTCTTTGGCTGTCCTGGCCCCTCCCTCCTGTGGAGTGCCCCCACAGCAAGCAGCTTGCTATGGGGGCATCCGAGCTGCGGTTCAGCCCCACTCCTTTTCTCTCCTGCTTGGCTAACTGACTTTGACAGCAATGGGAGCCGCTGCTGTGTCACGGCCAATCAGGAGGGAGAGTCCCGGAAGGCCTAGGCACTAGTGCACATAGCTGTATATAGATGGGGCTCAGGGAAGTATTGAAGGGGCTAAGAGGGGCTGCTGCACACAGGTTTTTTTTATCTTCATGCATAGAATGCGTTTGGATAAAAAACTTCTGCCTTTACAACCACTTTAACATTGTTCAGCTTAATGCATTACCTGCATTAAAACGGAGGTCCACCCAATTTTATAAGTTTTGCTCAATCAAATTGCATAAATGTATTCATTCTTAAACTGAACTTTTTTTTTTTTTATTGAGTGTACCTGTGTATTTCTGTTTTTCATCTTAGTTTCCAGTATATCACCCCTGCGGCTATGGGCGGGTATTTTTGCGGGTATATACGTAATGTCCTGTGTGCCACACTGTCTCCTGGAAGCTTGTGTCATTGTTCCCAGTAGTCATCCCGCTGTGAGTTCTCGCGGGATTTGTAAAGATGAACTTCCTACAACGCTGCCCGTTGTGATGGCAACCAGGAAGTTTACGGCGCTCCGCGCCATTACAACTGAGCATGCGCGGGAACGAGCAAGGAATGCTGGTAGCTCAGCATCACTGGAACCAGGAAGTTAATGCCCACAAGCAAGATGAAAACGGCCATCCACATTTTTTATAGCTTCTTTACAACAAAACCGGACATCTGGGGAGATAATTCACCAAAACAGTGAATGTGCCATTGTCAACGTGATGGTGTTAATGTTTGGGGAAAAAAAGTCAGTGGACCTCTGCTTTAAAGAGGTCATAAATCTCAGACATTAAATCTGAACAAAGTACATATTTCTGTGTTTGCTTGTCTCTCCCCAAAGCACTATATGGTTTATTTGCTAAAGCTGGAGAGTGCATTATCAGGCTCACTTCTACATAGAAACCAATCTTCTAACCTGAGCTTGCTCAATTATGCTTTAGCAATAAAACCTGGAAGCTGATTGGTTCACTCTTCAGCTTTAGTAATTAAACCCGAGTGTAATCTCTCTCATCTGTCTAGTTCCTCTGTTATCTGCATGAGACACTTCTCTCCCTCACTCGGCTAATGTTTAGGAAAGTGGAAAGTTAGTGCTGGACCTGTAGATTTATTTTACTGTTATTGTTATCATAAGGTATTAATGTTGTAAATGATCTGGTTCCTGGGCAGGCGGCTTCTACACCCCAGAGGATACCCAGTCTCCTTGGCTTGTAGTGTAATGTAAGAAGGGTTGAAATTTAAGCACCACTCCACTGCTAAGCGGTCCAGATACAACTTTATTCCATTAAAGGTTAGGGGGTACAGATTAAGAATTAGCCAATGCGTTTCGGGGGTCTATATGCCTCCTTCTTTATGGCTAGAAAGAACATGATGTGAATATAACATCAATACAATGTCCCCCAAACATATTGTAATGAGTGTCAAAATAACTACATAAAAAAAGAGAAAAAAAAAAAAATGAGTGCTGAAAGAAGAAAAATAACACTAATAACAATCACTATTATTAAAATGATTTCAATAATAGTGCTGATTATTATTAGTCTTTATTATCATTTTTTTTCTTCTTTCAGCACCCATATTCTTATTATTTTTATCCTGGCAGTGACATGGCACTTAAATTTCAACTCTTCTTACATCACTCAGCTAATGTGACCCCAGTTCTGACCGAAAAGGACAGAGGAGAGGGGCAAGCGAGGATGTTGTACAATGACATCATTGGTTGTTAGGATGCTGGTGACTAGAAGGTTGTAATGGTGCACAATGAAAACCTGTGGCTTTGTGTAACTAACAGGCAGGCTTCATCCATCTGCTGGCTTGTATACAATTTTTGGGCAACTTTTAGGCATTTTACCAAGACACCTGAAGGCACCCTGGTTGAAAAAGGCTGCTATATACTATATATTTTTTTTATTTGTTATATTTTTTACAAAAATTATGTTACGATTTAAGTGTATATGCTTGTTTGAATTTGATCTTGTAAAAATAATTTTGTACAATAAAATGTATGTTTTTTGTTGAATTATAGGTGAGTGTTAAATAGTTCCATAATACAAAGTGCAGTATTTGGAAATAAATGGTAAGGCACCTTAACATGCAAATACAGCACATTTGATGAAGTCTGTATATACAACTGAAATAATTTCCCCTGACTTAAAAATTGTAAAAATAACAGGAGAAATTGCCCATAGCAGCTTTTTAAATAAGAAGAATTGTTGGAATCAGTATTTCCCATGTTTGAAAACCTCAAAGAATAAATTCTGACCTTATATGAATGGGTCCTCCACTGTTTGCATTTAGTGAGCTTAACATTGTGGCCACTAGATGGCATTAGTGGACTACTCCAGCTATGAAGTCAGATATCTGCTTTTATTTAGGAAAGCATTCTATGGCCTTATCAACATATGCGATACCTGACAACTTGGTGTAAATGATCACCTGATCTATTCTATACATTCATAGACTGTACTGTGTGACATTTTACAGGAACCTCTGTGTGTTATCTCATTCTCAGGAAAAAAGATTATTTTTTGTTTTGCATTTGTAGACACAATTCTATAAAATTCAGGATATTGCATTTATGCCAGACAGGGGAACATATATAAAATGGAAACCTATAACATGGTACAAATTAAAAAGTGGTGTTCACAATATAACATTTCACAATATAATTCACTGTTTACATTTTCTGTGAAGTCAAGAGAAGTAGTATTGTGTAAGAATTGTATTAAAAATAAAAATCTGCTTAAATTGATTATGGTTTGGTTTGGTTACAGTGTTTTCTTGAAGATGAGCTTCCAACTTGAATAAAGAATAAGGGTTTTTATTGACTTGTAGTTTCTTCTTGGATACATTATATACATACACACCCACTATATTACCAAAAGTATTGGGTCGCCTGCCTTTACACACACATGAACTTTAATGGTATCTCAGTCTTAGTCTGTAGAGTTCAATATTGAGTTGGCCCACCCTTTGCAGCTATAACAGCTTCAACTCTTCTGGGAAGGCTGTCCACAAGGTTTAGGAGTGTGCCTATGGGAATGTTTCACCATTCTTCCAGAAGTGCATTTGTGAGGTCAGGCACTGATGTTGGACGAGAAGGCCTGGCTTGCAGTCTCTGCTCTAATTCATCCCAAAGGTGTTCTATTGGGTTGAGGTCAGGACTTTGTGCAGGCCAGTCAAGTTCCTCCACCCCAAACTCACTCATCCACGTCTTTATGGACCTTGTTTTGTGCACTGGTCCAGGGAGGATTATGGTGTGGGGTTGTTTTTCATGGGTTGGGCTTGGCCCCTTAGTTCCAGTGAAGGAAACTCTTAAGGCATCGGCATACCAAGACATTTTGGACAATTTCATACTCCCAAATTTGTGGGAACAGTTTGGGGCTGGCCCCTTCCTATTCTCTTTTTTTTTTTTTTTTTTAATTCCTTCTTTATTATAAATATTTCAACATTACAAACCAGAATATATTATTATTGGATATAGTACTTATCACTTATACAGTTTGTACATAAGTTCTTTATTTTGAATACCATACATATGGTCTATCCACAGCAAATTAATTTTTCTTTTTAAAAAAAAAGAAAAAGATTAAATCTTTTTCTTACATATATTCTCCAATCAACATAACAAGTATTTAACCACAAATAATAATAACATATTCATAAACATACAACAAAACAACACACAAACTAAAAAAGAAAAAAAAAATTCCCAGCACAAGCAAATCGGATGACTGTTCCATATCCTGCCCACTATAGTATTCTATGCATCTGTACCTATGTGAAAAGTTACCTCTGCCGGTTGCTTAAGTCAGTAGATTCTTCTCTCCCCGCTGATTTTGCCCTCTACCTCCATTTTCTGTCTGGTACCAATTTTACTAGCCATAATTATACTTGCCCACCCTTCTAAAGATCAGCAAAAGCCAGTGAGGATGGGGCTACCCGTGAAACTGAGATCCATGGCTTCCACAGTTTGTACAAGTAATTGGGTATGCCTCTGTTACAATAGATCTGTTGTTCCTTCAGAATATTGTTGTTTACATGAAGGCGCCATTCCTCAAAGGAAGGTGCACTTGGAGATATCCACCTTAGGGCAATTCGCTTTCGTGCCATAAACAGTAGTCTGCTAACTGGTATCAGAATCTCATGGGGCATAAGTTCTTCATCAAGGTAGCCCAGCAGGCAAGTTTTAGGGTCTTTATGGATATATGTATTAAATGTTTCATTAATTGTATTCACCACCTCTCGCCAATATGTAGCCAGTTTAGGACAATTCCACAACATATGTAGTAAATCAGCAGGTGGTTTTTGGCACCGTGGACAGTCCGGGGAATCACACCTACCCCACTACCCCAATTAAATAGTTTGACCGGTGTTCTATATACCTTGTAAATTATAAATAATTGGGTCAGACATTGTGCTGGTGATAATGAAACTAGAGGTACCATTTCTAATATTATTTGCCAAATTTCATCTGAAATATCCCCTATATCTAGCTCCCACCCTCTTTGGCCCGGGCTAACACCCTCATCTCGATATGATCTCGTAAGTTGAACATATAGAGATGAGATCAAGCCCTTTTTTTCTGTCATCCGCGCTAATAAAGTTATAAGTGGCATTGGTTTTATCACTTTCTTTTCCCCTTTAAACTGAGATTGGACCGCATGTCGTAGTAAAAAAACTATGATGGGGTAAATGTAAAGATTCTTTCAGATCCTGAAAGGAGCATAGAATATTGTGTGAGTACAACTGTGTTATATATTTGAGGCCCTTAGAGCGCCAGCTTTCAAATCCCTTCAGTTTACCTAGTTCTTTATATTGCCTTTTCCCCCAGAGTGGTGAATACTTGGAAGGACCTTCATATTTCATTATGCTCCTCATTTCCTTCCAAACTCTATTCATGAGTAACATTGTTGGGCTCTTACAGGTATAAGCAAAGGCTCCAGATTCCAGCTGGGCCAAGAGGTTATAGTGAGAACTGTTACTTAGCAGTAGGGCCTGAATAGAGTCCTCCCAGTTCACAACTCCCCAGCCAGCAAAATGCTGAAGCTGGGCAGCTATGAAGTAAAGTCTAGGCAGGGGTATCGCCAATCCGCCCCCATCCCTTTCTCTCTGGAGAATTGATAGCCTAATCCTGGGATTTTTTCCTTTCCATAATAACCTTCGAAAAAATTGATTCTATTTTTTTGAACCATTTGAGAGGTATCCATATCGGTAAGTTATGAAAAATATATAATAATTGAGGGGCCCAGATCATTTTTATAAGGTTTGCTCGACCCACTACTGATAATGGCAACTTAGTCTATGCCATACTCTTATGCTGGAATTTAATAAGAATAGGGGATAAATTATCTATCAAATAATTTTCTACCTTGGACTGTATCATTATTCCAACGTGTTTAAATGATGAAACAATTTTAACCTGAGGAGCCTCTCTTAGCATGGACAAACTAGGGTTGTCTAAAGGGAGCAAAACAGATTTATCCCAGTTAATGACATATCCCGAAAGCAAGCGGAAATTTTGTATAAGTGCCAATAAAGATCTTAAAGATTTATGCGTATCCCCAAGAAAAAGCAGATCGTCATCTGTATATAAAGAGATTTGTTCATTCCTGGTTCCTCTAATAAATCCACAAATTGATTCTGATTGTCGGATGGCTTCAGCCAGGGGTTCGATGACCATTGCAAATAGCAGAGGTGAAAGGGGACATCCCTGTCTAGTTCCTCTGTATAGTGAAAAAGATTCAGATACCATACCATTTATTTGCATACAGGCAGAATACAGCATTTTAATCCACAGTATAAATCTTTCCCCGAGGCCAAACGCACCCATCACTTCCCACAGGTATGTCCACTCGACGCCGTCGAACGCTTTCGCAGCATCGAGTGACAAAATCGCTCTGCTCCCAGGGTTATCAGATGGTAATTGCATGTTTAAGTATAGCCTCCTCAAGTTGGTTGCTGTAGATCTTGTAGGGATAAAGCCACACTGGTTTTGATGAATCAATCCCTGAATATGTCTATTTAGTCTTGTGGCAAGAACCCTGGCTAGAATCTTAGCGTCCGAGTTCAACAGTGATATCGGGCGGTAAGATTCCGGAGCCAAAGGGTCCTTTCCAGTTTTTGGCAATACAGTGATACAGGCGTCCTTCATAGAATCTGGAAGCTTGAATGATTCTAAGGCATGATTGAGAACCTTCAGTAGTTCTGGAAGCAGCACCTCCCCATAATGTTTATATACTTCTGAGGGTAGGCCGGCAGTACCCGGCGCCTTATCATTTGGGCTTTCTGATACTGCCCTGACCAGTTCCTCTAAGGTCAGGGGGGCATCAATTTCCTCTTTAGAATTTACCGACAAGAAGGGGAGTTTTAGTGGATCTAGGAATTCCTTAATTCTTATCTTGGAGTGTTTAGTTTTATTTTGATATAGGTTATTATAGAAAGAAACAAAAGATCGTAGGATTACATTCTGATCTGGAGAAATATCTCCCCCTGCTGTACGAATGGCTGAAATAAATTTGGTATTTTCCTGGGACTTCGCATTTACAGATAACATTCTGCTCATTTTTTCACCCTCCTCAAAACTACGACATCTGGACATAAAAGCCAGACCGCACGGCCTTGTTCATAGAAACCTGTCTGCATGAAGATTGTGTATCCTTCCAAGCCCCACGGTTGGTAATAGTGGGGTCCTGAATATACTGTGCATCTTTCTGCTCCGCCTCAGCTGCTAGCAGGGATTCTTGTTCCCGGCTAGTTTTTTTTATAAACACTTATGGTTTTAAGCAGGAGTCCCCTCAGAAAGGCCTTCATGGTATCCCATACCACCTGTGGTGAAGCCAAGTTATCATTAATATGAAAAAATTCTGTTAGGGCCCGATTAGTTGAATCCACCTGATGTTGAATTTTAAACCAGAAAGAGGGGACCCGCCAGTTAGTCCTAGTTTTAGGCTTTATTTTGTCTAAAGTTACTACTATAGGTGAATGGTCTGATAACCCTCTAGTTAGATATTGAATATTAGAGACCCAAGAAAGAACTGAGTCTGTACCCAGGAACATCTAATTTTGATAAAGTCTGATAGGTACAGGAGCAGCAGGAATATTCATTAGAAAACTGATTTCTTAGACGCCATATTTCCTGTAGTCCCAACTCCCAGATAGATCTATAAAAGGTAGTATCTACATAAGGGCCTGCTGGATGTCTATTCAAACTAGAGGTACATACAATATTGAAGTCCCCCATAATCAGCACTGGGGTCCCTTGATTATCTGCAATTAGCGAGCCTATATGTCGCATTACGTCGCTATTATATGGGGGTGGGATATATATTGACCCCAATACCAGCAAAATAAATCTGCCCTGTGAGTCCACCACTGTTTGCCTGCAGGAAAACTGAGCTTTTGAGGAAATTAATATACTTGTTCCTCTTGCATAAACTGAATACACTGAGTGATATTGAATAGGATATTTTTTGTTCTGTATTAAGCGAACAGTATCCTTAGTTAGATGTGTTTCCTGCAGGCAAACAATCAAAGGATCACACCGGGCCAGTTCCGCAAACATGCCCCTTCCTATTCTAACATGATTGCGCACCATTCTCTGCATTAAAGTGATACTAAAGTCTTGTTTTTTTGTGCTTAAAATATAATAAACATGTTATACTTAGCTGCTCTGTGTAATTGTTTTGCACAGAGCAGTCCAGATCCTCCTCTTCTCGGGTCCCTCTTCGGTGCTCCTGGCCCCTCCCTCCTGTTGAGTGCCCCCCACAGCAAGCAGCTTGCTATGGGGGTACCCTAGCCGAGCCACCGCTCCCTGTGCTCCATTCAAACATGGAGATTCGGCTAGGCCCTACCTCCTCTCGCTCCTCTTTGGATCACTGACTTTGACAGCAGTGAGAGGAAGTGGCTCTTTGCTGCTATCTCAGCTAATGAGGAGGCAGAGTCCTGGGCAGCTGAGTCTCTCCTGCAACACTGCTGGATAGAGATGGACTCAGGTAAGTATTATGGGGGCTGCTGCACATAGAAGGTTTTTTCATCTTAATGCATAGAATGCATTAAGATAAAAAAACTTCTTCCTTTAGAACCACTTTAAGGTATTACCTACCTGAGCCTGATGTTGATCCAGCGCTGTACTCTCTTTCTCCTCATTGGCTCAGAGACAGCAGCGGGAGCCATTGGCTCCTGCTGCAGTCAATAACAGCCTGTGGGGAGCGGGGGCGGGCCCATGCTGCACTGCATATGTCTATGGAAACACTTGCTTGGGAGCAAGCCCACATGAATGTCCCCATAGTAAGTGGCCAAAACCATTGAGACACCAAAAGAGGAGGATCAGGGCCAAAACCATTGTACAGAGCAGATAAGTATAATATGTTTGTTTATTAAAAAAAAAAAATGTAATATAACTTAATCTTTACATTCCCTTTACCAAAACAGCTCTATATGTGTATGGCCAGCCTAACCGGTACACTTTTCAGCTAACTGAACCGCCATGGTCATTAAAGCGGTGTTCCGGCCGCAATATTTTTTTTTTAAAAGTCAGCAGCTACAAACACTGTAGCTGTTGACTTTTAATTAGGAAACACTTACCTGTCCAGCGAGCCCGCGATGTCGACGCCCCCCCCGATGCCGGCGCCGCCATCTTAACGAAGGGAAACAGGCAGTGGAGCCTTGCGGCTTCACTGCCCGTTTCCTACTGTGCATGCGCGAGTCGTGCGGCTCTTTGTGAATGGCCCCATTGTGTTCTGGGACACATATGTCCCAGAAGGCAACGGGGCCGCTCACCGAAGAGGAGGAAGCGCTGTGTAGACGGGAGAGGCAGATTAGGAAGACTGCCTAGCAACAAGGGTTTCTTGTAAGTTAAAATTTTATTTTTTTCAAATTGGTGGACACTATTCCCCTGTCACCACCAAGCATTAAGATCTTTGGGTGATCACCAGCCCAATATTTTATTTTACTTAAAAGCGATCAGAAATAATAAGTACATTTGCTTCTAAGGAATATATGAAAATGTCTGTTGTTTTCACCTGACTAAACATATGAAACACCAGTACTGATCATGTAAATGACACTTTTGGAAGATTACACCTCAGTAGGACTGGCTTGGCGACATCTCCGAATAGCGGGAGGAACTTTGATCAGTCAGAATATCTCCAATTGGAAAAAGCAGCTGTCTACAGTTCTTTCAATTCCATGCATCACATGACTTCCATCCCTCTTATGGAGACATTATTTGCATACATTTCTCAGGGAGCATAACAGTTTCCATAGTTACATATTCGTTTTATAGCTGACAAAAAATACTCGTCATTATCTATTAATCTAAAGAAAAACTCCAGGCTAATTCCTTTAATCTAAAGCAGAACTCCTCAATTTATTATAAAACACCAATCAATGGCAAATATGTTTTAATATAGCACCTTTAAATATATTTTAAAGTACAATTTTCACGTATTTGTCTT